>CM070619.1:45261305-45411696 GCA_036346255.1 Ampelocalamus luodianensis
TAGGATCAACAATGACACCGCCCTTAGATAGGATGTGTCCCAAGAAACTAACCTCTCAAGCCAAAACTCACATTTGTCGAATTTGGCGACAACTGATGGTGGCGAAGCTTCTCTAACACAAGTCTCAAGTGTCTGCTCGTGCTCAAGATCGACTTAGAGTAGACAAGGATATCATCAATGAAAACCACTACAAACCGATCCAAGTATTCCATGAACACCGAATTCATGAGGTTCATGAAATAAGTCAGGCATTGGTCAAACCAAAGGACATGACCGTGTACTCGCATGCACTGTGAACAGTAGAGAAGGCGGTCTTCTAATATCCTCGGTTCTAACTTTAACTGATGGTAGCCTAATCTCAAGTCAATTTTGGAGAACACTTGAGCTCCACTAAGCTGGTCAAATAGGTCATCGATCCATGGAGCGGATACTTGTTCTTGATGGTGACCTCATTTAACTGACGGTAGTCAACACACATCCGTAGACTCTTGTCTTTCTTCTTGACAAAGAGAGCCGGCATCCCCAAGGCGAGGAGCTAGGCCCGATGAAACCCTTGTCTTGCAACTCCTGTTGTTCTTTCAATTCAGCTAGCTCATTGGGCGGCATCCGATACGGCCTTTTGAGATGGGCGCGCACGGTGCAAGCTCAATGACAAACTCTACCTCTCGGTCGGGGCATGCCCGAAGTTCTTCAGGAACACATCAGATACTCACTCACCATCGAACCTCCTCTATCTTGAGGAGGTACTCACCTCTAAGGCATAAAGGTGAGAACTACCCACTAAAGGTGCAAAGACTACCGGATGCCGTCCTCGCTAGTCACCGAAATAGACCGTTGGGCACAATCAATCTTCCCCGATTCTTAGATAACCAATCCATCCCTAAGATAACATCGATGCCCACCGAACTTATCACTATTAGGTTTGTGAAAAGTTAACATTTTGTATTTCAATTTACGCCCTCGCAGACTTGATCGGCGAGAAAACCGACCGGGACCGAATATGATAAGGTGGGTGTAGTGTATGTATCTTGAATTGGTTAATTTCAGCATACTCATTTTTAATAAATGAATGAGATGCTCCGTAATCAAATAGAACGGATGCGTGACATGAATTAACAAGAAGTGTACCTAGCACGACGCCAGCGCTCGCCGCCTCCCGCGAGACGTGGTTGACGCGACCACGCATGCCGGGTGGAGTAGGTGCCGCTCTCTGTGGTGGTGGCGGTGGCCTCACCGAGTCAGTGTGGTGCCGGAGCAGAGTACGCCCGGCATCCTCGCCGCTGGCGAGGCATCATAAGCATAGTGGCTCGACGCCACAGTGGAAACAAATGACGCCGCTTGTATGCCCCGCCACCTGGGGTCTCGCCCCATTGTCTTCTGAGCTGCCGGTGGAGAAGGTCGTGGAGGTGCCACAGAGACCTCGACGGTGCCAAGCCGGGCACGAGGTGCCCGAGGTAGTCCCGGCGTGGCTCGAAAACTACCACTCGCCATCGCCGCCTCAAAAGCCTTCCTCCTCTTCCTCGACTCATCCACCGCAGCTCTCATGCTCCACCACGATCGCCTTGTTGACCGATGTCAAAACTCCAAAATCATGTGCAGCCAAAACAAGCCGCAACTCCTCCGATAGCCCATGGAAGAACTCGCCCGCGACGAGCGCTCGCCGAGACGCCGTCCGAGCATACCGCCAAGTAGTTGAAGTCATGCAGTACTCGCGACGGTCCGCCGCCCTCGCCTCAAGGCAGGAACCGCCGCCGCTTGATAAGCGCACTCTCCAGATATGGGCCTCCGGGCGCATCTCGACCCGCCCCAAGTCGGACGTGACCACGGCTGCATTGCGAATAGCTATCCCACCATGCGCGCCGCACCGCCAACCGATAGCCGCAAACAAGACTCTTCAACCCCGTACACGCGCAATGTTCGCTTCTTCTCAATGTTGTGCAGCAGCCCTCTCCGCTTCCATCGGGTCCTTGCCGCCGCAAATGTCGGAGGGTTGGTCCGCTGAACTCGCCGAGACCCCGACGCCGGCGGGGCAGCCCTCCCGCTCGAACGGAGCCGGAGCGTGTTGCGCACGATCGCCTCAAGCATCCGGTCCGGTCCATCCGGCCGCGCCAATCATCATCATAAACTCGACCATGGATGGTGGCGGAGGAGCACCTCCTCAGCGGTCCACCCCGCTGGACGGCCACGAGAGGGCTCGCCATGCCCGCACGCGGCCGGGATGACCGCCCCGATCGTAGAAATCGCCGAGGTGCTAGACGTGGTGCCCTAGATGGGGATGGGGAGCGTCACGCGCAGGCTCCGATCGCAGAGTTGGTCCCGCTCATCCCGTATTGGACAAGGATGGTTAGTAATTAAGACAAAAGCCATTACTTGGCTTTACATGCACAATCAATTATCAAAAGCAAGAAAATTGTAACACCAAATGGAACACCAACATAAATCAAAGATAAAACCGAATCGATACAACATCAGATATAAGCGCCTGCAGCTTAAGATTACAATCGAAATAGTAGTTTTTGCAAATGAAACATGATAGTTCGACTTCTACTACCCCATTACATAAACCTAAGGATACAAGCTCAAACATAGAGCTCCCTACCTTAACAAATTTAGATATTATTCCGGTCAAAGTTCACCGAAAGTCATCGAGCAGTGGTATCCAGGGATCTCGTATCTTCCGGTCTCCCGGTTGGTGAGGCGTAAGGGGATCCTACGCCGATGATATGGCCTCCTACTTCGTGGAGACGATAGTCCGGCGCCGCAGAAATGTACGGTGAAACCTCATTAGCGCCATACGACATCCGACGAATGAGCCTCATGTCATGCATGAGTCGTAAATGCTCTGAGCTATAATGAGACGACGACGCGCCTCCCATAACTCATGCATCATGCGCGATGCATTTGGTCCATCATGTGAACCAATCTCGCCAATCGCTCGACTTGGGGTCCTCCCAACCGGATCCTAGCAAACGAGTTCACGTCCTCGCGCGCGCGCGCATCGGAAAGTGATCATATGGGGTCGGGCTAACTCCGTCAGTCGTAGCGAAGACGACTCATGGCCACCAAAGCCACTTCTTGTAACGCCATGGCCTCCAAGTACCACGCTACCGAAGCGGTAAGGTATGCTCCCCGTGACTTGTCTAGCAACGATATCTATTACTGCCATAAATTCCTCCATTCCTGGTCCTCGATCACGGCGGTAGATGGAATAAGTGGGCTGATATGTGAAGTTCGCCCTCCACATCATGTCTCGTAGCAGTGCCGGGTATCCATCCACTCCTTCAGCTTGAGTTTCCCGGACAAGGTACTGAGGGTTCATCTAAAGGCAAGAAGGCAAGGTAAGTTAGTTTCATAAACCAAAATAGGATCAGGAGAGAAAAGATACTAAGATGGATAAGGAATAAAAGATATTCTTAACTTAAACTTTCTGAAAGTAATTTGATAATTTCAAAATATTTTGACTCTAGAAGGCTTACTAACTCTAATGCCAGTGCTACCTCTAACCTACAAATGATGGCTCGATAATAACGCTGGGACCCTGTAATATCTCCATAAGACCGAGATTAGACAAGGTCTTAGGGACATAATTACTGGTCTCTCAGAATGAATTCCAATTTAACTCTATCCAAGTGAGAGGCTTAGCCGAATACTGGAGCCTCAACGATCATGCGCGCTGCTCCCTTGCGAGCGTTACATGATTGTTGATTCTCCCTCGATTCGAAGCACTACCCTTGATGAGTTAAATGAGAATTCATCAACAACGAGTATGACATATATTGGCTCCCAAGATCAATGACCAATATACTCATACCCTCACTCAACGTTGATTACATCCATACAACGCATACAACAAGAGATAAAAGACATACTGCATAATAGTTAAGGTCTACAGCTTATTACAAACGGCCGACCGGCCAAACTTGCCTAGTACAAGCGTCGGATAGCACTTGCTAGGGGGCTCACAAGTTATATTGGAAATACCGATGCAATCAAAACAAAAGAATTGGTGCTCCCTTGCACACTATAAAGGATTACATCGGCTCCTCAAAGAACATAGGATTTCACGGTCGCTATGCCCCTTACACCACCAAGGACTTAACACAATAAAACCCTCCCCTACTTTAACATTACGGCTCCCAACCCGCGTGTGGCAGCACGAGTGTTGCTTGAACAGTAGGTACCCAAAGTTCGGTCCTCAATTGTCCAGACAAGTCCTTCCACATACCCAATTCTCGTGCACAAAGACACCATCACTAACCAACACTTGTCCGGACCAAATCTCTTTTTGAAAATGACAAAATTTGACTCATAAAACAGCTACAAAGATCTGAAGTAAAAACATAAAGTAAGGGTTGTGTGTATCCCAAAACCATCGGGTTATTCCCGACGATCGAACTACCGTGTCTAGACTTGCATGGCTAAGCAATTCTATCACCCATAATTCACACATCCTATCTTAAGCATATAGGAGTTGGCATAATTCAAGATTAACCTCAAGCATAGGACATATCTAAACTACACACCACAAAAATATTGACATAATCAAAATAGCATGCAAGCAATTATCATTGCACTAACTTAACCAAAACTGGGATCAAATATGATGCAAAAGAAAGTTCAAATGATGCTTGCCTTGCTGGTACAGTAGCTGCTCGCTCTCGTGAGCGTAAGTGTCGATGTCAATATGCTCGGATCTATATAATTATAACATCAAATAAATACCGAGAAAACAACTCAAAACCAAAATGCTCAAAAATGCATGATTTTTCTACAGTAGTTAGGTCATGATTTTAAAGGATTTTTGGTGAAAGAATTATTTCATTTTGATTTAGCATGTGAAAGTTATAATAGTCTGAATTTCAGATTTCAATAGGCCGTCATTATGTAATTTAATTATGAAGTGAAATTTTATAGAACAATGGCGGGGTAAAGGATTACATAGGTAAATAGGTAATATTAATACAAGTTCAGAATAGTTGAGTTTGTCCCATTTGGAGTTTTTATGATTTTGTTATCGATTTTCAAAGTTATCAGCCTTTTATAGCATACAAATAATGGAGTTAAGGAGTTTATTCTCCCAAAATAGTTTCTGTGATAGAGGTAATGTGGAGACTATTTTAATAATTAAGTTCACTGAAAATGAAAATTATCAAAAGTGGTCTCACTGTTTTTGGAGTTTCCAATATTTACTTATGCATTTTTAAAGATTTCACCATTTTCCTATTGTAAATATAATGATTCTAATGAATAAATTTCAATTAAAGCCCTCTGCTACAGAGACATGTATGAAACTAATTTTGATAGGAAGTCCATTAAGAATGTAAATTTCGTAGTGGTTTCATGTGATTTGGAGTTAAGATGAAATAGTTATGCATTTCTAAAGTTAATACTAATTTCGGTGTATAAATAAACTGATTTCGAATTTACTAAAGTGATTTTGACTCTTCTCACCGAGTGCAGCGCTTGTCGCGATCATCGACCAGCGGGCCCGCTGCGCGGCGCCCATCATAGGCGCGCAGCGTGCGCAGCGTGCTAGGGCGATGAGTTGCGAGCCGTTGGATCAAGATCCAACGGTCCACGATCAGTGCAATAGGACGGTCCGAATGTCTCACAAATCCAGCCGTTCCTTTCGTGATCGACGGCCCATGATCGTAGCGTAATCGGTAATTCCGAAAGCCACCAATCTGGACCGTCGATGTCGCATCGGACGGTCCACAACGATCCCAGTGTAAGGGACGGCGCCAATACATCGCACGTGTTTAAATTTCGGCCCACACGCCGCGGTTCGTGGCTTTAAAATCGGTGTGCTCGATTTCGTGCAAGGCCCCACTTGTGTTTACACATTAGGACGGCTAAGACAAAGTGTTTAAAAGCTAATGATTGGGTTAACGCGGCAAATGATTAAGCTATAGTGCCTGTCCTAATACGGCACGGCAAAACGCCACCGCCCGCTTGCCCGGCGGCTCACCGGCGCTACGCGCCACGGCGGCGTGAACCAAGAGTATGCTTAGGTGCACAATAGTGTTGCGCTCCCAATGGAAGTGGTCTCGACGGCTAAGCCGGCCTGTACCGGCGGCTAGCCGGAGTTAAGCGGCGGCGGTTCAAATGGCAAAAGTGCAAGTAGCTCGACCGAGCTTCTCAGTACAAACTGGTGGTTGCTTAAGCTACCTAAAGGTTTGGGGAGGTCACCTGGAGCTGCGAGAAGCTTGGGGAAGCTTGGAGATGGCTGGAGTAGTGACGACGCCGGAGAAGAAGGTGGCGGCAAAAAGGGCTTCACATGGAGAGGATGCCTGAAGCAAAAAGGAGGTAACTGAGAGCTAGGTATAGCTCAAAGATCCACAGAGGATACTCTAGGAGCAAGGAATCGAAGAGGAGCTTACCGAACAAGGTAGGAGATGAAGGGTTCGTGCTATGGCCGAAAAGATCAAATCTTCAAATTGCACTAAGCCTGTCGTGCATTGCTGAAACAAGGTGAGGGGTTTTAATCAGTGAGCTAAAGCATACAAGGTGACGCGGTGGTTGGAGGATAATACCTCTTGACAACGAAGAAAGCTTGAAGATGTCCGCGGGTGCGTGCTCTAGAGCCGCCGAGAGCACGATGTGGGAATAAGAACTACAAGCAACGAGAGAGGCTCGCATTAGCAAAAATGGATAAGGCATGCAAAGGAGGAGCCGAGGGTACCGGATGTGGGAAGCTTACCAGAGAGATGAGCTCAAGCTAGCTTCCCCTTCCTCAGCCACCGAGAGGAAGAGTGAGTGCATTCTAGGGTTCGGAGAGGTCTTATGCATGGGGAGATAACGGAGCAGAGGCGGTGTTAGACGAGGAACACACCGGAGTGGTGGATGGAGGCGGTGGATTCACGGAGTAAGAATCTCCCCAACGGTCGCCGCAGAAGGCCCGGCGCGTGGAGCACGCCCTCTGCGCGAGGTTGAAGAGAGGTCCGACAAGGCGCCCACCATGTCGGCGACTCAGGAGTGACGGGGGTGCGGTGTGACTCGGGCCTTTTGATTGAAAACGGACGGCCAGGATCTAAAGGGGACGCTAGTTGATTTAGCCGAGTCCGCTCGCCCCGGGTCGGACTCGAGTCCGAGTCAGGGTCTGGCTCGGGTCGGTTGAATAGTACTAGGGTTTGACTGATTGAATTTCTTTTGATTCTAGTTTGACCGGTGCTTTATAAATAGAAATAAATTTCATAAAATCATGAATTAATTTGTGGGGGTTCCTGGGATGATGTAGTTCCCATAAAAATTATGAAACCCTACTGTTCATAATATAGTTGGTGATATTTAAATTCAAACATGTTGTGTGTCTATAAATGTTGTTTGAATTTTAATGAGGTTCAAACTAGTCCCAAAAATTTGGTAAAAATTACATTAATTCATGATAATCAATGTAGTATTTAAATAAATTATTTTCAGGTGATGATCACAACTTTTTATCACTGGTTTGAATTGGAATGCGAATTTTGATGTGTATGTTTACCTCAAATTAGATTTTCCAAGTACAATATATTATGAAATGATTTGAATTTGATGATGCAGGTTAGTAAAAACATATTAATTCCATTTAATTAGTTGGGGCTGTGACATGAAGCTTGCATGAAATGTAGTGTGTGTGTTTCAAAAAAGATGGAATGCAGAAATTTAAGTTTGAAGTTTTAACTGGTGTTATTTTTTCGTTCTAGGATCCATCCGTTGCAAATTTCTTCAAGTTTATCAAGGGAGAGTTGTGAAGCACTACAACGAAGCATACAAGAGGTGAGTTTTACTTGATACTGCTTGGAAGAACTATATTGCATTGCTTTGAAGAAATTTTTTCTTCAAGTTTATCAAGGAGAGTTATGGTTAATACTGAACGATTCGAGCTTACAGAGTCCACTACCTGTTTGCTCTCTCTTTCTATGTTATTCAGCCAAATTTACTGATGCACGTTCTTCTCTCTTTGATTTGTTATTCAGCCAAATTTACTGATGCACGTTCTTCTCTCTTTGATTTTATTCTACATGCTACAGGAGCAATCCTAACAGTTCATCGCTCCCAATCTTGAGGGGCAACCACAACAATTGATCAGATTTTGCTCTCTTCCAACCAAGAGATTAGGTCTACCCATTCCTACTCTTACAAGTACTTGCATATCGCTTCACTTGCTTTTCTTCTTGCATAGTTTTGAGCAATTCATTCATGCTTTTAGAATTCAGCTTGCGGGTGAAACACAGGCCACAACAAAAAAGAAGTTTCTGTATGCTCTAGAACAAGGTTGTGTCAGGCTTGCATGGGTCTATTGCTATCATGATTTCTTCTCGGTCTGGTTCTCCCTCGCTTCGTCCTCTTTCTACCTCGATGCCTATTTAAGGTATTACTATGTTTCTGTGGTCATTACTATATTCATGTCCTCACGTGAGGTTGTTTTCTTTTCTTCCGCTGGCTATTTCACTCAACTGTCATCGTTGTTCTTTCTTTTTTGCTTTGTTCAGGTGACTGCAACGATAACAGGACAACATATGCTTTATCATAGTTCTGAAAGAGAGTTCTTTAGTTTATAGTGTTACTCCTAGCTAGGCTGCATACATTAGTCGTCGTATCTTAGTTAGGATCTAATCAGTAGTATTCTTATTTTTGTTTTGTGCTCTCTGATTATCGTGAAATAAACATACAGGAATTCCTAGCATACCGAAACAGTTGGCGCTATTTCCTATCAGACCAATGGCGATTCATAGAAGGTAAATTTGGCCTCTATGATCTCATGACCATCATGCCCCTACAGAATAGTCCATTCATACTTGATACCATGATTGGGCTGTTTCCAAATTGCATATAGTTTTGCCACATACTGCTTATCTCTATACATACTTTTGTACTGTTTTACAGGACAACCAAAAAGATATCTGTTTTGAGGAAGAAAACCTGCCCAAGAACATCGGCAATCCAGTTGCTTCGTTGGAAAAAAGAAACAATGTCTATGTAAGCCCTTCCTTCTGTACTCATGTAGTTTACTCTTTCTTTTGTTCTCTATGTTCCTTCATCTTGCTTGGTTTGTAATGCAGTCTCATGCTTATTGTTTCGTACCTGCCTGTAACCATTTCTACTTACAGTCTGTGTGTAATCGTAGCTGTTATCTATCCCTTCACATTTCTGTTTTCTTCGAAATTATAGTAATCTACTTTTTTTATCTTACTACTGCTTTTGCTTCATATAGTTTACTGTCTATTTTTTTTGGCTACGTTCTGTCATCTTGCTTGGTCTGTAGTGCACTCCCATACTTATTGTTTCTTCCTTACGTGTTACTGATGTTGTCTGTCTACAGCTATGCTTATGTACTGCATTATCATACTGTTGTTTTGCCTTTGCGATGTAATGACCATTATGCCCCTACATAATAGTTCATTCGTACCTGATACCATTGCTGCTTACACATATCTTTCTGATTTAGAGAGTAGAACGATTTTTCTGATTTATCACTTACATGTTTAATTAATATAACAAGAGCAGAGATGCTGCAGGCTAAACTCAATGTATCATGGTGGTAATAAAGGTATTGGCCTTTTCAATCTGCAGGATCTGATGCTGAGGGGGAATCAATTTCCATAGCATGAACTCTTTTCCCATGCGTGTTGTTTACCATTATCAGATAGCAAGACTGGTCCCTGAAAGTAATAATGTTTTGTTAGATAATCCTGAGTAATTTTGCACTGAGCTGCAAACAAAAAATTCATCGACTTAACATAGGAACAATGCGGAAATAGTTCTCCTTCACGTACCAATTTTATGTCGTATCTTGTCTGTAGTAATACTGTTTAGCTCCACATGGATGATGGAATGGAAACCTCAATATAGTTGTTTTATCTGGAAATCTGGAACATAAACATGTAGAATTCTTTGGGCCGAATGCTCTCTTGTATGCTTTACTTCTTGTCCAGTTGCTCTCAAAATATCTTTCTGCCACTCTGCGCTTTAGGCTATTCTATAAGCAAATGAAGACAAATACCAATAGTCAAAAGCAGGTTAAATTGCCTAAAAGAAAAAAAAAACACACACACAGATTTCAACAATGCTACATGCTTGTCTCCTAACGCCGTTTTCCCCTAAAAAAGAAGTAACTTTGCATTTTGTGCACTTGAAAGTGCAGCAAGGTAGTAGCAGCGTGCTATGTAGTACTACTAGAAGATTACATTTAATGACAGCCAAGCACCATGTTCCTTTTTAAAAATAATAGCCAAGTAGGCAATAAGATAGTGGAAGTGCAGGTGGAGCTGCGCAAAGAACAGTACTCTGATCTGGTATGCGTTGTTAGAGCTTAGAAGTAAGAGAAGACCATGAAGGAAGAGGAGGGGAGGAGAGGGATTCCTTATCTGCTCAAATTATCGTCGCCGCATGAAACTGAAGGTTCTTTAGAGGAACACATAGCCACTGATATCACCCAGGTGAAGTGGTCTCTATTCTCTACCATGGGTTTTTTTTTAACCTTTTTCCCTTTTCAGTTATTGCTTTTTCCGTGTGTGTGTTTGGGTTTGTTGTTTGAACGATTAGGAACCTCATGTTCAATCTTTCTTCAGCTTGTAGGATGGACGCCACTGATAGAGCTCAAATGAATCACCAGAAAGCACGGGGTAAATGCCCGGCTTGTTGGCAAGTTGGAGTCCTACCGGCCTCTTTGCTCCGTAAAGGACTGCAGTGCTCTCAGCCTCTCAGATACTGAAGTATTAATTCATGTTACCTTTGTACTATCTAACCTATAACAGCTTTTAGGACCTAACAAATAGAAAGGGATTACTGATAAAAAATTGTATACATCAATACTATATTAGGTATAGTAAACTTAACCATAATTGTGTTCTATAATTTTAGCTATCGCCTGTATCTCTATGCCTTCTATCACTAACGGTTCCGTAGTCCTATTCACAGTCTTGTAGCTAATAAAAGCTTGCAGCAAGACGGTTAGCATACTTAACAGTTAACATTCACGATCAATCTAGTTTCTTGGCCACCAATTGTAACTCCTTTCAGAAAGAAGGTAGAGTGAAGTGTATGGCTTCAAGCACTTGTTTTCAAGTTAGAACAATGAATTGCAGAAATCACATATTAGGGATATCTCTATGACCAAGCTAACAGCTCATACCATTAATATAAATATAACAATTGTGTTTTAGATAATACCTTCGCTGGGGGCACTGATTTTATGTAACTAATGATTCCATCAACACTCCAATCACGCACGCTAGGAATACAGTGACCAGAAATAGGATTTCAACATCTTCCGTCTAGCATGCAGGGTTTTGGATACCGAAACATTTTTAACGGAGGTAATGCCCAAAATCAGAAAGTTTTTGGCATTTACGCCAAATTTTCAAATCAAAATTTGTTCCTTTTCGGATTTTAATTTTTTTTAAATCAAATTTGAGCAAAATTTAAACAAATTCGATTTTTTGGACAAAATTCATCCAAACTGTTTTTTTGAGACCGGTTTGTATTTCTATTGACCCCGTTGGTATGGCCGAAATTTCCGATTTTCGACCGATATTCTGAACACGACTACCGTGACATGCATCAATTTCTATAGGAGTGCGTCCAAACTGTCAAGAAAACAAGCGGGATTAACTTCACTTAAGTATTTGCTTAAGGACAAAGGAAAATAACAGAGCTGGAGCATGCAATGCATCTAGACAAGCATTGAGCACAAGCATATGGTGTAAAATTAAATAAATTTTAGACATTAGGTTAAATAAATCATAAATGGAACTTAGTTAACATTAGCTCCTCAGAAACAAAAGAAGCATACTCAACTAAAAGTAGCATCTTATATTGCAGCAGTGAGCTTATGAGCACATACAACATGTGACTTGGTGGCCACGATCAGTCAACCACAACTCAAGAACAAAATTGTTACTTTACTCAATCATTTGATGATAAAATTATCTCAACTACTTCCAGGATGAATCAGGTGAGGTGTATCTCTTACTGATATTTGCAATTTCAGCTCCATTTTTCCAAGACTGTTCACCACAACAGTTATATTTTCATCTGACAATCCAAAGAAGTTTTTTTCAAGTTCATAGTAGAAAATATTGGTCAAAGTTGCAACTCTAAGGCCAGTTCTTCCTATCTAGTAGATGGCCTAGAGCCATCATACGTACCTCCAAATAATCAAATAGAAGCAGGTACTGAATTCAACATGTAGCTTTGTTGTTTCATGTTAAGAAACAACATTTCTCAGTGTACTCTGCTAGGATAAATCTAAAGTACAAACAAAAATACACAAAATAGACCTGCAAAATAAGCAAATATATCAAGATGTTTGTCTTGAAGTTTGTAAGTTGTAACGCCATTAAAATTTGCATTTGCAGTTCAGTAACAATTTAAAGTTGGAAAACCAAGAATGTTGAACTATTTACTAGACTATCTCCTGTGAGGTATGGAGGAGAACATCCATGTAGCAGCAAAGTAGAAAAGCTTACACTGTCACGAACATTAGGACCTGCACCAACCAGAACTAACCACTTCAGGATGTCTATTAAGCCAATATTGGCAGCAACCATTAAGGGTGCTTATGTACCAATACCGTTCACAACAGCACCAGCCTAACAAAAAAAAACTTGTGTTATGCATCCTCTGAACACACATGTACATTGCAATTAGTGAATGTCATCATCATTTTAGGAAAAATAACAGAAATTAAGTACAGTGGCTCCTCTTTTCACATTATTACAGTGACCCATAAAGTTGATGTATGAAGATGGAATACCTCGAGCAGGAGCTTCACACATTTCACTGAGAATGCATACATAGCAACAACAAGCGGTGTATAACCCCAAGCTATCTTGTTAAGCGGATGAGATTAAAAAATTAGAAATACCATATAAGTACAGTAAGCATACAACTCAAAGGGGAGGGGGGAGGGATGAAGAACTATAAATAGAATGGCAAGTAGATATAACCATCCCATTGTGAGTACAAGCTTTTGTAAAAAAGAATAAAAAAGAAACTTGACTTATGTAGGATCGTTAACAGCAATCAGAGAAGGGTGAATGATTGCAATCTGCAGTGGAAGCTTTTCCTCACCCTTCGTCGCGTTTGCCCGAGCCCCGCTGTAACAGCCCTAACTTAGGGTTTGTATTTCAAATGTAAGATTTTGAAGAGGAATAAAAACTTTTGTTGCCTCATGAAATCATTTGAAAGTTTCTACAATTTTCCATAGCAGTTTCCAATTTTTAGAATTTAATTCTTATGATTGGAAATTGTTGTCAACAAATTCTTGGCTTTCAAACTTGTGATCATCCTCTGAAATTATTTTTCCCATCATCTTGATCATCCTATCTACCTCCCTGAATTATTTCACAATTTTTAGATTTTAATTGCTATTTCAAATGCCCAAGTCAAACCAGTTTAGAAATCTGGTCAAACCTCTGGACAGCAGCCTGTGAGTTTTATTGGGAGAAATCTAGTGCATAAAAACTCCTGGAAAAATTACACAAGGTTGTCCTCTGTTCCAGTAAACTCCCATAAAAATTTCGGAATTTTTGGAGCTCAGGAGCTACCTCTAAAAATTCCCCAAACCTTCTCTGTCTTTCTAATTCAAATCTGGAATCACTGTTCCTCTGGCTCGGACCCAACTCAGACTCGAGTCCGACCCGCACCTCTTGGCTCAGTCGCGCCACTTAGCTGCACCGCCCAATCCTGACCGTCCGATGCAGATCGAACGATCCACGTTCGCGTATGCAAATGACCTGTCCGAATGCATACATCAATCTCGACCGTCCATCTCAGATCCAACGGTCAGCATATTCTTGATCGAGTCCGACCAGCTCGTCGCGCCGCACCAGTTTCTGGCTCGCGCCGCTTTGCTTCTTTCACTGACGAGTGGACCCCACCGTCAAGACGCCTCGTCTTCTCCGCGTCTCACCGAGCTCGCGGCGCGCGCATGCATGCTCGCCACGTACCTCGTCGCTGCCACCTATTGCCACGTGTCCGTCTCCGAAGCATCGCCGGGGTCTCATCTACCCACCGAGCTCATTCATTTCTTCTCTACCCCATTCTCGTGCCTTCTCCGCCCATTTCTTGGTTTCGGTCGGAGAGGAACCCGAGAGCAGCGCCGCCGTGTTAGCGCCGCCCTTGAGCCCGCGACCGCACCACCGTGATCCACGCTCGACGCCGCCTCCATTTTGCCCAGCCCGGGTCCTTGGCGTCCAGTGAATCACCAGGGGTGGTATCGTCGTCTCCGCCTCCGGCGCTCTCGGCTCCGTGAGCTCGTTTGCGATCTGGCGAGTCTCTAGCCCCGTCACTTCGTCCCTTGTGATCGCAATCCTCCACTGAGTCTTACGGAGGGCTCGTTTCTGTCTTTGGTGCATCGTGGAGGGTGTGCGGCCGGTTCTTCTCCGAGCACGGTATTTCGCCGCCGCGGCGTTCCGCCACCTCGGAACTCTATCGTCGTCGTGGTTGTGGGCTTATCCTTCCTGGAGTCAAGGCGAAGCTGGTGCGCACCTTCCCGAAGCTTCTTATCGCCCGTAGCGTCTTCTCCACGGGAGTCGTGTCTTCTTCTCCGCCTCCGGTCGTCGCGAGCTCAACTCCGGTGACCATCGGACTCCGCGTCACCGTCATCGTGTTCGCTAGGTCTTTGCGAACCTAAAGGTATCATTCACTCGCCCTATGACCTCCTGGTTCGCAAGATCAAATGTGCGGCCGCGCCGCCGTTCCCGTACGCGCCGGTGAGCCACCGGTGATGATTAAGTTTAGCGCTAATCATGTCTAGTTTGAGTCTCTGACTTGTGGGCCCTCTTGGTTAATCACGTTTAGAAATCGTCTAATCCAACCGTTATATTTCACCTTGAGTCTCTGTCATGTGGGCCCGGAATGTCAGTTAGGGGTTGTGTAGTTTCGTTAATACGTTTTCTCGTCGAAGCGTATTTACTGGGTATATGTGTTAGGAATGCGTTTTTAAAGCCAAGACGTATTCCTTGAATACGCCGGCGTCGCCTTCAAGGTGAAGTCATCTGGTCGACTTCACCATGCCCATTTGTCGCGTCTAGGCTAGCCACCAGTGGGTGTAAGGTTTTAATGCTTTATTGATTTACAAATGCTTTTACATTTGTAATCGTTAATTCAATTAAACTTAGAAAATGTATAACTAATTCAATTTATCTCCAAATCGCATGAAACCGTCTTGATAATTTTCATTTTAAATGTATTATTTACTAAAATTAGTTTCAATCTTGTCTCTGTTAGCAAAAATCTGTTAAATGATTAAATGATGTATTATGCATTTTCCAAAATTAGAAAATTCATATCTTTTCAATAATTGTCCAAATCCAATAAATCCAATTCAGTAAATTTTCATTTTTAGTGCACTAATTATCGGATAGATTTTAGATACTGTTTCATTCATGAAAATTTGTTAAGTAATTAACTAAGTGCTTTGATGTGTATTTAGCTTAGAAGATTCATGGGGAATTCATAATAACTTAAAATGAATTATTCTCTGTTTCTAAAATTTTGTTATATCTTGCTTAGGCTGCTGAGAGTTTTGGTATGTTTTGTTGTTATTGAATGTTTGAGTTTTGTCGTTGTTATTCGTTCTTATTCGCTGTTATTTGTTCAATCGTTGAGGCCGACATTTGCGGTAACCACGAGAACGATCCTCTCGCAATGAGTTGAGCATTACGAGCAACGGCAAATGTGCAAGCGCTTTGATCATGATAATCCCAGATTTTAAAGTCTAATATTTTGTTTCAAATTGTATGTATGCATTGCTTAATTTGTGTTAAATTGATTAGTTAAATCCAGAGTTGCATATCCTGTAGACAAAACATTGATCTCTACTACCGAGCCTAGGTAATTCTTGTGATTAGAGATCATTGGATGATCTCTTGTCACTTAGTAGATCCGGTCAATTTGCTTAGACATGCTTAGCTATCGGTAGAATCAAGCGGTTATCGACTTTAGTCGGTAACCTTGATCACACAAAAATTACTATAACTTTATGTTTCAGCATTCTTGCTATGTTTAATTGTGAAAACTAAAAATGAAAAATAAAATGATTTAGACTTGGGCACAATGGTATGTTGGTGTGATCTGTTGGGTGTGACTGGAATGGTGCCCGAGTCAATTAAGGACCAAACATCTTGTGAGTACCTGTTATCCAGGCATTTCGGCGTGCTAACCACACTAGAGGGTATGGGACCTCTCTTGACCTAGTACTTTGGCGTGTATTGGCTCCGGGTCGCAGGAGGTCGCAGGAGGGATAGTGTTGGGAGCATGGTAGTTGTCCGAAAAGCTTTACCCCGCAAAGGTAGTTGTCTTTTCGGCTTTACCATGTCAGCGTATGGATTTCTATCCATACGAGCGGCTCGTAGTTAATACACAATATTGGAAAAAAGTCTCGTAGGACTTAGTCAGCGGCATACCTTGGTAGTGTGCTTTGGCTTAAAGGCGGTATGAAGTGTGGAGTGCAGTGGTACACCTGCAGGGTTAAAACTATTCGAATAGCCTCGTCCTAGGTGATGGACACGCTTGGGTAAGCTTTTCAAGAGTTAGACTACAACCTTTAACTAAAACTTGACGGGTGGTACGAATCTGGGATTCGTGCTATTGTTGTGGTGACTTTTGGGATAGTCACTTCTAGGTTGTTTATCTTTACTCTTTTGTTATTATTACCTTTACTGTTATTTCCACATTAAAAATGCATTACAAATTTGCTTTCGAACTGTATTACATTATTGCAAACAAATCTGGCTTTGTGCAAATGAAACATATGGCCTCCACCAAATAAGCCTGCATGTAGCATATGAGCAGTGCGCTAGTTCACACGTCAGTCTTGCGGGTACAAAGACAATCTTTGTACTCAGGTGCTTTGCTTAATGTTTTTGTTGCAGAGGAAGAAGGTGAGCCCCAAGGGCCTCACTTCTGTGAGTTCTGTTGCCGCTTCGTGTGCGACGACTAGGCTTGGCGGTCCGGTCAGATGCCTTGTGGGTGAAGGCACGCTGATTGGCTTTGTTTATAGCCATCTTATGGCACTTTTGCTTCCGCTGTCGTCTTTTGGTACTTTTGTATCTTTTGGCCGGTCAGCCTTTGTCTGTAATAACTCTACTGTTGTTACTTACCGCTTATTAGTGTAATGTTTGGACTCTATGTTTGTAATGGAGTTGATGCATAATTTTGTGGAGAGGTATGTATACTGCTTTCTGGGAAGTATACATATCTCGAGGCTCGGTTTATTTGACTTGTGATGCTAGGACCAGGTGGTTGGTTAAGCATTACAAGCCAAATAAATTGGGGTCCTCACACCCGCGCTGAAATGCACTACGCACGAGCAAACACCATGACCGTCAAAACCCACAGTATCAGTTGAGTGCATGTTCTGCAGCCTTTTCTTCCCGTCGGTCAGCGTTCCTGACGTGAGCATCCAAAGGTGTTTTTCTCTACTGCATGCACATGATAAAAAAGTCCTGGCCGCTGCTAGCCCTTCCTGAACCCTCTAATTTCTTTGCTTGGCCACCAACACCTACTCCATACAAAACATCACATCCAAACTCAATTCAATGCTAGCACCTTTTTACCTTCACACCATTGATGGCACCAGGAACCAAATACTTCAAGTCACCAAGTCACACAGGCTAAAATCACGTCCAAGGAAAAGGCGAGCCGCTGGCCTTAATGCCTTTTCCCGAAAAGATCTACAGCCGCCGCCAGCAGTTGTACGCCTGAACAAAAACGTGTTTCTTTTGGAGTTAACCCTAACACCCGTGTCTCACTCAAGGCCTGCGGGCATATGTATATATATAGCCCTAATGACTTTCAGCTTTTACACCTATTTACCCACATACGGCCCACTAAAGTCCTATGGCCTAATACGTGGGTTTTTACACCAGATTATCATGTGTCGTAGCCTCCGGACTGCACATCCGTAGCTCCACCACACATCATCCAGCTTTGACCTCCACGCGCCCCAACTCGAGCCCGACCGTCTCCTCCAGCACCCTTGACCCTTCGGACCATGACTTTGCACCAAGTCATCTCCCGGTCACCGCCGTAGACCACGATCGCCTCCGAGTTACCCTGCACATGCAAAGACCAAAACACATCTTTTCCCGGCATAAGTTCTTTTCAACTTGACCGACATAAGTCCACACACGCACACACGCCTCGAATAACATCGATTTAACCTTGTCAATTATTCATCACTAAAATATTCTAGTCCCGCCCACATGGTCTAACAATCTCCCCCTTGATGAATACATTGACAATATTTCAAGATTGCATAATGAGTAATAGGAAAATAGAGAAGCTTCAAAACAGATATAAGTGAAGAACTGAAGCCGAAAAGCCAAAAAGCCAGAAAAGCTCCCCCTCAACATAAGGAGCTGAAAAACTCCCCCTCAACATAAGGGAAGCGAAGCAAATTTCTCTTATTTTTCTCCCCCTTTGGCAATGTAATCATCAAGAACTTCAGAGAAAAAATAATTCCAAAAAGGAGTAAGGAGAGTAAGAATCAAGAAATTTTGTAGATTATCCAAGTCACTTCGCACTGATTTAGTAAATTAACCAAGCCATCTTTTTTAGTAGAGCTATCTAGATCATATAAAATCATATACCATATAGCAAAGTCAAGACAAGTCTTTTAGAATGATTAAGCAATTTAAAATTATGACAGGCATCTCAACAATGACTAAACAGATTATAAACACCACAAAGAGATATCATCATGAAAAGTTAAAGCCTAACAGTGAGGCAAACTTTAAATCTAGATGAACTATCAGTCTTATGTAACAACCTATTGCTTCACTTTCAATTCTTCTTTGCATGTGGCATGCTTGACATACTTCTTTTCAAGGGTGGCATGCTTGAAGCATATTTCTTTTCGTTGGAGCACTTTTGTGTGCATTTTTTCTTTCTTTTGAATACATAGACATGTATGGCATGCTTGAAGCATACATCTTTTCAATTTATTTTTTTTCTCAACTTTTTTTTATTATAACATGTCAAATTGAGTGAGCATAATAGGATTGTAATGAGAGACATACATGCTTCAAATCCAAGATTTAAAATAAGAATCACAAACAAGCTCATCCTTTTCGATGGACATCACAAAGTGATAACAATAATCAATCTAGTCAAAGTTTTCAACCATGTCATGCTTTAGTTCTAATGTAGCAAATTAATTATAACCAGTCAAGAACACAGCTACATAGCACATGAATAAATATGATAAAGAAGGCTCTACAACTCATTTGATTTCAATGGCTTGGACTTGAAGAATTGTTTGACAAGTATAATAAACAAAGCTTCTGAATTGTTAAACCACAAGCTCCCCCTCACAATAAGCCCATAGGATGCAACACACCCAACTCACTTTGCAAAAGAGCAAATTAAAATTCAAACTTAACAAGGTGTAGAGCAACATCACCTTTCCACATGGTCTCTCGAAAGTGAAATCTCTTGAAGCCATCAAAGAAAGTGAAGAACCATCGTGTTCCAATCAAGTAATGACGTAAAAGACTGAAACCAAATCAAGCTCATGTTCTCTAGCCTCGTCAGTTGTTCTTACATCACATCACAGGAAACATCGGTCTCACAGTACTGGGGTTAGTGAAATAAGATTTAGGAATCCAGTACTGAGATATACGATGAACAGGTGCAGCAAAACTAGAACCAGAAACATGTGTACATGAGCGATCAAAATGCCAAAAAGAAGCTTGTCTAATTTCCCCTTGAAATGCAGGCAACGCTGAATAAATATTATTTGAATTGTAACCCAAACCAGCACGTGAAACAGATTGAAAATTATCATAAAAGTTATCTACAAACCTAGCTTTTGCATTAGCTCTAGGAACAACAAAAGAAGATGCACGTTTTTGTCTTAAAGCATTCAATCTATCATTTTTCTCTTTCTTAACACGTCTAAAGCAAAATTCATGCAAGTGTCCATCTCTACCACAATAGGTGCAATAAAATTTAACATAATCAGAATTCTTTTGAGATGATAAGCTGGCACCAACAACATTACTAGAGGAGCTTTGCACAAAACCAGCAGATTTGAACACAGTTTGTTTTGGTTCAGATTTTACTTCAAATTTTCCAGGTTCAAGAAACTTAGCAACCGTAGGAGGATTATTCTTGACATGCTCGACAAAATTAAATCCTAGACCATGATTTTTAACACTTACTTTTGACTTGTCTAGAATCATATTCAAATTTTTCTTGCCAAAAGAAAATCTTTCTAAAGTGTCCTTCAGATACTCAATTTCTTTAGCTAGAGTAGGACAATCAGTGCATATGACAGATTCATTCACAATCTTCTTAGAAGCACTAGACTGAGCCAACTTTTCTTTTTCAGCAAAATCATTAAGTTGTCTAGTCAAAGCTTCTATTTCTATGGTGAGTTTAGAACAGTTAGAGCAAGAAGCTATCTCATGAAAGAGCATCTGTTGAATTGTCTCCTGTGATGAATTAAGTCTAGCTTCTAGCAACCCACAATTAGAGCAAGTTTTAATTTGAGCATTCGAAGTACTTGACTCTAAACATGTAAGAGAACTAAACTTGAGTTTTTCAATTTCACTATTTGCAAGTTTTAACTTTTCATCACAAGAATCATGTGTCAATCTTAGTTCATCAAGTTTAGCAGTTACATCCTCAAGTTGAACCAAGGTTGATGCATTAATTGTTCTAGCAGTCTCCAGCTCAGAGTGTAAAACTTGACAAGACTCACAAGATTTATTATCAGGAATAGAAGCTCTAAGTCTATTAATTTCAGAATTTAAGCTTTCAACAAGACTATTATTTTCTTTTAGTTTCTTTTTAGTCTTTTTCAATTCCATAACAAGTTTAATCAAACCATCTTCAAGCTCATCATATGATGGTCTTACCTCATCGGGATCACTGTCATCGTCGTCGTCGTTGTCGTTTCTTGCCATGAAGCACATGCCCGTAAAGTCGTTGTTCTTCTTTTTCCCTTTAGAATCATCATCATCATCGATGTCATCACAACTCTCATATTCCACATCACTCAAATTAAGATGCTCAATAGCCGATATGATCTTTTCAGCAAGCTTGCGACGGAAATTGCCACCCTTGGTGTTGTTGTTCTTGGATGGATGACGACGGTAATTCTTGTCTTCCTTGATCACCTTTCCTTTGAGCTTAGGACACTCCGACTTAATGTGACCTTGCTCGCCACACTCATAGCACGTGATTGAACGAGAGACGCCACCTCGCTTTTTCATCCTCATATTGTTGAGTGTCTTGTATGCCCGTGAGGAGATCAACACCAAGTCTTCTTCAGGGAGCTGTTCGAACTGTTTATCTGAAAAAGAAGACAAAGCGGACAAAGAAAAAGAACTCGACGAAGTAGCCTGCACGGGGTTAGTTACAAGTGCTAAGGATGAAGATTTATCGATCTTAGATGGCAAAGCTTCCATCTCATAGGTTTTCAATCTAGATAAAAGATCATCCATGGTTAAAGTATCTAGATCAATAGTTTGATTGATTGTTGTGACAACCATCAACCACTCAGAACCTAAAGATCTCAAAATTTTGGTTGCATTATCTTCATCAGTAGGAATAACATTAACACCGCGCAAATTACTCAATATTTTCTCAAAATGAGCAAAAAGATCATCAATAGATTCACCAGGCTTCATAACAAAATCAGAATATTCTTTTTGATAAAGATTTTTACGCACTTTCTTAATTTTAGTGGTTCCTTCATGATAATCGCAAAGAGTCTTCCATATTAAGTGGACAGAATTAATATGAGCTACACGATCAAATTCTTTGCGAGAAATCCCTTGAAATAGCAAGTTACGAGCTTGGGCATTTAAATCAACATCAGTTTTATTTAGATCAGTAACAATAACAAGAACCACATAAGGTCTACAAACTTTATTCCAAACATCACTACCTTGAGCCTCAATATAAGCTTGCATACGACACTTCCAAAAAGCAAAATCAGTACCATCTAGCATGGGAGGACGATTCAATACCTCTCTGACGCCATAGCAACCTTGCTCTGATACCACTTGTAGGATCGTTAACAGCAATCAGAGAGGGGTGAATGATTGCAATCTGCAGTGGAAACTTTTCCTCACCCTTCGTCGCGTTTGCCCGAGCCCCGCGCTGAAACGCACTACGCACGAGCAAACACCACGACCATCAAAACCCACGATGCGCTTGAGTCGTGTTCTCTGACCTTTTCTTCCGTCGGTCAGCGTCCCTGACGTGAGCATCCAAAGGTGTTTTTCTCTACTGCATGCACATGATCAAAAAGTCCTGGCCGCTGCTAGCCCTTCCTGAACCCTCTAATTTCTTTGCTTGGCCACCAACACCTACTCCATACAAAACATCACATCCAAACTCAATTCAATGCTAGCACCTTTTTACCTTCACACCATTGATGGCACCAGGAACCAAATACTTCAAGTCACCAAGTCACACAGGCTAAAATCACGTCCAAGGAAAAGGCGAGCCGCTGGCAGCCGCTAGCCTTAATGCCTTTTCCCGAAAAGATCTATAGCCGCCGCCAGCAGCTGTACGCCTGAACAAAAACGTGTTTCTTTTGGAGTTAACCCTAACACTCGTGTCTCACTCAAAGCCTGCGGGCATATGTATATATATAGCCATAATGACTTTCAGCTTTTACACCTATTTACCCACATACGGCCCACTAAAGTCCTACGGCCCACTAAAGTCATGTGTCGTAGCCTCTGGACTGCACATCCGTAGCTCCACCACACATCATCCAGCTTTGACCTCCACGCGCCCCAACTCGAGCCCGACCGTCTCCTCCAGCACCCTTGACCCTTCGGACCATGACTTTGCACCAAGTCATCTCCCGGTCACCGCCGTAGACCACGATCGCCTCCGAGTTACCCTGCACATGCAAAGACCAAAACACATCTTTTCCCGGCATAAGTTCTTTTCAACTTGACCGACATAAGTCCACACACGCACACACGCCTCGAATAATATCAGTACCTAACCTTGTCAATTGTTCATCACTAAAATATTCTAGTCCTACCCACATGGTCTAACAGCTTATACAAACATTGAAAAAGTACTGAATTAGCCTATCATATAATCTTCGAAAAGTTGATGGATCCTCGTCATCTCTCTCAGAAATTCCTGTCTACTCCCAAAAATGCATATGAAAGAAAGGTAGATCTAAAAAAGACAAGTGAGTTTCCAGCCCATGGCCATACAAGAGGACAAGACAGAGAGCTAACATTGTCCAATTTTTGTGTAGTGAAATTGAAACATCATTGTGCATTAATGGCCATACACTAACAAAAAATATAGGAACACAAAGGCGGTCGAGCACGGCTCATCGGCATTCGTGTTGCGTCGAGTCGATCGAGCTCATGCTTAACTGTCGAGTCAGCGTCGCTGTTTAGCCCGTTTGGCCCGTTAGAATGAAAAAATTCCGAAAAAATCCAGAAAAATATGTAGAACTCAAAAGTAGACATGAACATTGAAAAAAAATAAGACAATCATATTGAAAATGTAATAAAGAGCTTTATTAATGTCCAATTGGTTGCCTCGTTAAAACCTTTGTTAAGTAAAAACTCAAAATGAGAAAATCTTGACAAAGGAAAAAGAGTACAAGCTTATAGCTCTACAATTGTACATACATGATACATCCTTGTTCTATGTGTCGGTGTCATTGTCTAAGTACAAATTTTCGAACACCTCTGACAACTCTGGATTTTCCACAGAGTGTTGTGTTCGTGAATCGGCTTGTTCCCAGTCCTTCACAGTTAAAAGGATCTCGACCATCTCACTTGTGAGACTTGTTCTTCTCTCCTCCAATATTCTTCCTGAAAGACTGAAAGCAGATTCGGATGAAACCGTAGAGACAGAAACAGTTAACACATCACGTGCAAGTATGGATAGCACGGGATATGCTAACTTATGGGCTTGCCACCATTGCAAGATGTCGAAGCCTTCTGAGTTGAAATCCACCGTATCGCTGTCCAGATAGGTGGATAGTTCTCCGCTCCTTGTGGGTCTTGGCTGAGCAGGCGCTGGTGTAGTAGAAGAAGAAGACCTGGACCTAGACCTGGAGGAAGAGGCACCGAAGATCGCACCCCACATATTTATCTTCCTACTCGAGGTGGGGGCTACTAGAGGTCGTTACGAGCGGACTCCCCGGAACTTATTTTCATACCTTTGGTAAACCTCGAATAACCGAGAACGAACTTCTATAAAAATAGTTAGTATAGTCTAGCCCCGTAGCATCACTAAGAAGATCAAGTATAATACCAAATGCACTAATTTTAACCCTAGGATCTAAAACAAATGCAAATGCATATAGGTAAGGGATTTCTCTCCAATATTTAAGGTATTTAGATTTCATGGCAACAACAGTCTCACGTAAAACTAAGTCATTTTCATGCATTTTCATCTGGGTAGCAATCCGTAAAATAGTATGCACGATGATAGGAGATATTGGATAATAGACAGCGGACAAAGCAACAGTTGCCTCATAAAAAAATTCTAAAATGACAGTATCTTCTCAGTAACGAACTAATGTTGCTTAGTTAATAGCAAAGTACCGTCAGTGCTAGGATAGTGCATTTGAATAAAAACAGAAAAAGTGCTCTTGTATGATAAAAGATGCTTAAGCATGAGGTAAGTAGAGTTCCACCTTACCTCCATGTCCAAACCGAACTCTCTTGGACGTACACCCATCGCCCTGCAAAAGTTTTTATATTATGCTATTCTTACGTTAGAATTATTCACAAAAGAAATCGCATCGCGAAAAGTTTTAATATACATACTCAACCTCTTCAAACCACATTTGACTATAAGGTTAATAATATGACAAGCGCATCATTGATGTAGCAAGAAGAAATTGGCATATGTACTCAACACTGGAGTAAGAATGTCCATAGCCCTAGAGTTTGCCGCGGCGTTGTCTAAAGTAATTGCGAATATTTTGTCTGTAAGACCAAAATCTTCCACGACTTTCATAATACAGTCCGCAATATTCTCCCCTGTGTGTGCTACATCAATTAATTTCAAACCTATAATCCTTTTCTCCATTGCCTAGTTGTCATTAACATAATGCGCAACTACACTAAGGTAATCCTCCCTAGCGACCCACTCCATATGTCCGAGGTCGGGGCCACCAAAAATGTGCACGTACTAAATAGTTCCTTTATTTTATTACGATGTTCATTATAGTATTTCACTAGATCCCGATTGTTGTGCTGTCTAGAAACGAAAGCAAATCTAGGATTATGCGCGGTCTTAATGTTATTTTGGAAAAGCAGACTCGCCAAAGCCTAGCGGTAAATCCTCATAAGCAATTAAGCAGCAGAGAGATTGGCGGGCTACACGAGATCGTAATTCCAGCTAGATATCGTACCATCGGGTTGTATTGCGGTTGTTATGCGCCTCATCGCCAATCCTTGTTTGGTTCGATATCTTGTAGCATGTCTAAGCAAGTGCCACGTTCCACTTGTAGACTTCACATACAATTCATGGTAACAAATTTTACAAATAGCATATGGTACCTCATTTCCCGCTGCGTCTTACTTGGTTGTCCTGTCGAAAGTCTCCCACACTCCTGATGTAGACGGCCTCGACCTCTTTGCTTCGGTTGCTATTGAGCCTGATGTTGGCGTGGAGCCTGATGACGGAACTCCACCATGATCCTCTGGTGAAACCTCCGGTTCGTTTGAGGTAACATGCACGGCTCTATTAATGCAATTTCCTCAGATGAAAGTCCGTACTCACCAAGAGCAAAGCATCATCGTGGGGACTGTCCAAAGCAGCAGAAATTGAAACTAACACTATTACTACTTTCATCTTAGCATAACAATAACTAACAATAAAAGTATTACAAAAATAGTATTGTACCTCTTTCGCTGACTTGCTGATGGAAATTGAAATTTTTGAATTTTGGCACAAATTTTTGAATTTTGCCAAATTAGCTCAACACGGATTTGAATTTGCACAACACAATTTCAAAGAGAGAATGGATAATGAAGGGGTGCTGAATGAGGGGGTATGGTGGCTATTTATAGAAAAAAAATCGGAATTTTTTGAATTTTTTTTGCTATTTTTAAGTCCCCAACGGTAAAAAACGGTCAAAAAACGATCAAAACCCCTCCCAACGGCCAAATTTTTCGTGCCGTGCCGGGCATGGCCCACAGGCACGACACGACCCAGTCACCCCGCCCCTGCGCCCTTCTTCTTCTCCGGTTCTCCCCCAGCCTCGCACCCGCCGCCTCCTCGTCTCCTCGGCTCCCCGTGACCCCCCTCCTCGGCTCCCGGCGGAGCGCGACCCGCGCCTCCTCGCTGTCAATGACCCCGCCGCCTCCTCGCCTCTGGCCTCCCCGTGACCACGCCACCTCCTCGGTCCTCGCCGCGACCCCACCACCTCGGAGCCTCTCCGCGACACGACCCCGCCGCCTAGGAGCCTCCTCGCCTCCCCTCAGCCCCACCGTCGCGGTGCCTGGCGCCGCCTTGTCGACCCCGCTACCTCATCGACGCCTCTCCTCCCCCGTGCTCCCGCGCTACCGCGTAGCTCCGTGCGACGGCAATGCCTTCCTCCCTCCCTCCGCTCGGGGCTCTGGCGGACCCCCGCTGCAGTGTAGCATCGTGCGAGTGTGCGACGGCAACGCTGCGAGCCCGTTACGCCCTCCTCCTCCCTCCCTCCGCTCCGGTGGACCGCGCCGAACCGTGTGATCCACCTCCCTCCGCTCCGGCGCTGCCACCTCTGGCCCTCCTCCTCCCTCCCTCTGCTCCGGTGGATGTGCAGCATCGTGCGCTCCGCCTCCCTCCGCTCCGGCGTCGCCGCCTCCGGCCCTCCGCCTGCCCAATCTTCATAGCCGTCGAGTGTGCCGTGCCTCCCGGGCCGGTTGTGCCATGCACGCGCGGCCAAAGACTATCGTGCCGTCTTGGCGCGGCCGCCGACGGCCCGCCCACCTTGTCGAGTGGCGGCGAGCACGGCCCGGTCTCATGCCGGCTAGCACGGCCATGAACGATCTTGGTCGGCCGTGCTAGTGCCGAAACTTCGGTGTCATGCTTCGTGCCGGCCTGTTAAGCCTGGCCCATTTGGCCAGCACTAGCTCTGGTGTTGGATTTAAGAACATGCTTTTCAGCCGTACATCTAGCACGTTAGTGAACATGCTCTCGAACGTCTCTACACCCCCCAAACTCGTTCATCATAATCCCTATCTTCCCCAAACATCTCCCGAACATGTAGCTCGTGATGCAAACACCATCAGTGATCTCCTCTGCACATGAATCCCCCAAAAATTCCTCCCGGTCGATCTCTCCGCAATCCCAAACATCTCCCGCAGCACAAACTCGATCAATAAAATAAAAAAAAGCATCTGAAAAAAACACATTGAAAAATCTTGCAACATCGTTGTAAACAATATGCAATATTTTTTTCTACAGATACAACATTTTTTCCTTACAGATGCAACATTTTTTTTCTACAGGTCGCAACATCTCAAAGAACAGTATGCAACATTTTTTTCAATGGATCGCAATGTTTTTTTCAACGAGCAGCAACATCAACCATACAACAATAGAGGAACATCACGGTCACCAAAAATAAAGAACGCCCACCTCCTCCAGGATCTCCTCGAGTGTAACATCCCGAAATAAGGGTTTGTATTTCAAATGTACAAAAATACGACCTTTTTAAAACTTTTGATATTTTCTTTTGTTCTTTGATTTATTTGAATTTCTATTCAAGGATTTGTGGATTTTAAACCTAAACATCAAGTATGGAAAACATAAACCTAATGATTAAAGAAAACAAAATGAAATGAAAGTGATAATTAAATCCAACCTTGGCATAAGGCAATTGAAATATAAAATGGGAAATAATTAAATCATAGTTTGCAATTTTCCTTAAACCAAATAAGTTAAAAATGCAAGAAATGAAAACACTAAAAGATTTTAGGGAAAAGTATACTACAAATAAAACCCTATAAAAATTCCTCAACAATCTAGTCAGTAACCTAAGCCTCCTCTAAAATTTTCAGGATTTTAGGAGTTGTTTTTCTATATTTAAAACTTATTCAAACTTTCAGCTTTTGTTAAAAATCGAAAAGAAAATCTAACTTACCTTCCACTGACAGTGGGACCACACTAGTCGATCCGATTGTTGCTCGATGAACCAGCCCGCACCGGATGCCACCGGACCAGCTCGGCGTCGCACAATTTCTTGCACCCGCTGACCATCCGGCCCCAACCCCAGGCTTTCTTCTCCACCGCATCAAACCAGCTCCGGCCATGCACGGCCACGCGCCTTTCGCAACCGCGCCAGCGCACCAAACCGCCACCGGATTTGGCGCTGCCCACATGTGAGACCCCCGATTTATTCGACTTGTAATGCTTAGTCTTCCATTGACTCTAGCATCACAAATAAAATAAACCAAGTCTTGAGATATGTATACTTTCCAGAAATATAGTATACACACCCCGTTACAAAATCATGCATCAATTCCATACATCACAATATAACAAGTCTAGCAAAAGACATAATATAAAGTTATTACAAAAAGAGCCGACTGGCCCAAAGACATAAATATCAAATGACAGCGGAAGCAAAAGGGTGCTATAAGATGGCTTTAACCAAAATTCGACCCGTTAGCCATAACCCACAAGGCAACCGATCGGGCCGCCAAGCTAATCGTCCACACCGCAGCAAAACTCACCAAAGTTGATCCCTTGGGAATCAACATTCTTCCTCTGCAACAATTAAGCAAAGCAAATGAGTAAAAAAATGTACTCGCAAGACTTACGGGTAACAAACCTAGTTACTACTACATACAGGCTTTAATCAAAGGAGAAGGCTCAAGATTAATTTTCAGCATAAAACAAGTTTTATTTGCAATAGATAATAATTTGAAGGCAATTTTGACAATCTGAATTTTAATTGCATAAATAACAGCGATACAATAAGTAATAACATACCAACAACCTGGAGATGACTAACCCAATAGCCATCACAACAATAGCACGAATTACCCATTCGTACCACCCATGTCAAGTTTTAATTTAAAATGTTATAGTCTAACTCTTAAAAAGCTTACCCAAGCGTGTCCATAACCTAGGACGAGGCTATTCGAATAGTTTTGACCCTGCAGGGGTGTACCAATGTACCCACACTTCAGACCGCCTTTTTGCCATGTAACAGCCCTAACTTAGGGTTTGTATTTCAAATGTGAAATTTTGAGGAGAAATAAAAAAAAAAAAAAAAAAAACTTTTGTTGTCTCTTCAAATCATTTGAAAATTTCTACATTTTCCCTAGCAATTTCCTTTTCTAAATTAAATTCTTGTTAATGGAGATTGTTGTCAGCAAATCCTTAGCCTTCAAACTTGTGATCATCCTCTGAAATTATTTTCCTATCATCTTGATCATCCTATCTACCTCCTGAATTGTTTCACAATTTTTAGATTTTGTTTGCTATTTCAAATGCCCAAGTCAAACCAGTTTAGAAATCTGGTCAAACCTCTGTGCAGCAGCTTGTGAATTTTCTCTAGAACAATGCAGTGCATAAAAGTTCTGGAAAAAATTATACAAGGTTGTCCTCTGTCCCTAGTAGCTACCATAAAAATTTCGAAATTTTTGGAGCTCTGGAGCTACCTCTAAAAATTCCCAAGACCTTCTCTGTCTTTTAAATCAAATATGGAATTCTTGTTCCTCGGCTCGGACCAACTCGGACTCGAGTCCGACGCGCCACTTGACTCGGTCGCGTCAACTAGCTGCACCGCGCGAGCCCAATCGATCGTGACCGTCCGATGCAAATCGAGCGATCCACGTTGCGTCGCAACCGACTGTCGAATGCATACATCAATCTCGGCCGTCCGTTTTAGATCCAGCGGTCGGTGCGATCTGATCAAATCAAACCTCCGACTCGCACCGCTTGCTCTCGCCGCCGACATGTGGGTCCCACCTGCCAAGCATCAACCTCGTCTTCTCCGCACCTCACGGAGCTCGCGGCGTGCGTGCATGTTTGCCACGTCCTCGTCGGCGCCACCTTTTTGTCCTCGTGTCACCATGAAGTATCGCGGGATCTCATCTACCCTCTGAGCCCATCCACTACCCTTCGCGTCCATTCGTGTTTTCTCCGCCCAAATTTCCTTTCCGGGGAGAAGAACCGAGAGCAACGCCGCCGTGTTAGCGCCGCCTCGAGCCGCGACCACACGCTGTGATCCACGCTCGACGCGCCTCCATTTTCCCATCCGAGCCCTCGGTGTCGGTGTATCGCGGGGTGTGTTCGTCGTCTTCGCCTCCGGTGATCTCGGCCCGCAAGCTCATCTGCGTTACGGTGAGTTTCTAGTTTCAACTTTTGGTCCTTTAGGATGCAATCGACCTCTGAGTCTAACTGTGACCTTGTTTCACTCTTTGGCGCTTCACCGAGGCTTTGCGGCGCCTTCTCCTTCAAGCTCGGTAAAGCGCCGCGTGTCAATTCAGGCGCCACCGTCCTCCTCCATCATCGAGCTCGTGGGCTTATCATTCCTGGTGTCTCCGCGATCGTGGCGCACCTTCTCGTAGCTCGAAGTGCATGGCGCCTTCTGCGAGGCGTGGTTTCTTCTCCGCCTCGTGTCGTGAGCCCATCTCCGGCGACCATTGGGCTCGCGTCACCGTCACACGGTTCGTGAGGTCTTTGCGAACCTTAAGGTACCACTCACTCGTCTTGAAACTCACCGGGTTGCTAGAACACTGCGGCGGTATGCGCCACTGCGTCGCGTCGTGACGAGCGCCGCGGCTTAGTTATCGCTAAACCTAGTTCTATTAGGTCACCGACTTGTGGGCCCTCTCGGTGTTAAACCTGTTTTAGGATTCAAGTCCAATCGTTTTAATTCTCCGAGTCTCATTATGTGGGCGGAATGTCGGTTAGGGTGTGTAGTTTCCTTAATCGTTTTCTCGATGGGAGGTGTATTTCTCTGTGAGTGTTTTAGGTTTGCACCTTAGTGAGCCAAGACGTATTCTTTGAATACGCCTTCGACGTCACTGGCGGGTGTCTTTGTCTGAGTCGTGATCGTGCGGGCCCGGCTTGTCGATGGTGGGGCTTCTTGTGGCGGTAGAAAAAGGATTTAATGCTTTAGTATTTACGTAATATGTTTTCTGTTGCTCGATAATTCATTTAAACTTGTAAAATGCATAGCTAATTCAATTTTTATCCAAATTGCATGAAACCGAGTCTTGTTAATTTTCTTTTAAATGTATTATTTACAAAAATTAGTTTCATCCATGTCTCAGTAGCAAGAATCTGTTAATTAATAAAATGATGCCTTAGGTATCTTCTAAATTAGAAAATGCATATCTCTTCCAATAATTGTCCAAATTCAATGAACCCAATTCAGTAAATTTCATTTTCAGTATACTAACTATTAGAATAGGTTTTGCACATTGTTTTGTTCATGAAAATCTGTTAAGTAATTAACTAGTGCTTGTTGTGTTTTTAGCTTAGAAAATTCATAGAAAATTATTAATAACTTAAAATGAATTGTTCTCTGTTTCTGAAATTTTGTTATTTCATGCTTAAGGCTCTTGTGTGAGTTTTGGCTTGTTTTGATGTTGTTGTATGTTTGAGTTTTCAGGTGTTATTCGTTCTTATTTCTTTGTTATGTTCGATCGTTAGGATTCGATATTTGCGGCAACCACGAGGACGATCCTCCGCACCTTATTGAGCAACAGACACCGAGCAAGCGGTTTGATCATTCTATCGATATTTTAAAGTCTAATATTTTGTTTCATTTGTATGTATGCATTGCTTAATTTGTGTTAAATTGATTAGTTAAATCCGTAGTTGCATATCCTGTAGACAAAATATTGATCTCTACTACGAGCCTAGGTTATTTCTTTGTGATTAGAGGCATTGGATGGTCTCTTGTCACTTAGTAGATCCGGTCAAATTGCTTAGATATGCTTAGCTATCGGTAGAAGCGGCGGTTATCGACTTTAGTCGGTAACCTTGATCACACAAAATTTACTATAACTTATTGTTTCACATTTTGCTATGTTTAATTGCAAAACTAAAACTGAAAACCAAAAATGATTTAGACTTGGGCTGCGGTATGATTGGTGTGATCATTTGGTGTGTGTATCGGAATGGTGCCCGAGTCAACAAGGACCAGAACATCTTGTTACACTGAACCAAGCATTTTGCGTGCTAACCACACTAGAGTATATGGGACCTCTCTTGACCTAGTACTTTGGCGTGTATTGGCTCAAGTCGCAGGAGGTCGCAGGAGGGATGGAGGTGGGAGCATGGTAGTTGTCAGAAAAGCTTTATCACGAGTGGGTAGTTGTCTTTCGGCTTTACCATGTAGCGTATGGGTTTCTATCCATACGAGCGGCTCGTAGTTAATACACAATATTGGAAAGCAGTCTCGTAGGACTTAGTTTGTGCAAGCATACCTTGGAAGTGTGTTTTGGCTTAAAGCGATCGAAGTGTGGGTACATTGGTACACCTGCAGGTTCAAACTATTCGAATAGCCTCGTCTAGGTTATGGACACGCTTGGCAAGGTCTTCCAAGAGTTAGACTACAACATTTAAATTAAAACTTGATGGGTGAGTACGAATGCGGGGATTCGTGCTATTGTTGTGGTGACTATTGGGATAGTCACTTCTAGGATGTTTTACTTACTCTTTTGCTATTATTATCCTTCTTGTATTTCAACATTAAAAATGAATTGCAAACTTGCCTTTAAAGCGTATTACATTATTGCAAATGAAAATTGGCTTTATGCAAATGAACCATATGACCTCCACCAAACAAGCTGCATGTAGCATATGAGCAGTGCGCTGGTTCACACGTCGATCTTGCGGGTACAAAGACAATCTTTGTACTCGGTGCTTTGCTTAATGTTTTTGTTGCGAGAGGAAGAAGGTGAGCCTCGGGGCCTCACTACGTGAGTGTCTTTGTCGCCGTGGGTGACGACTAGTCTTGGCGGTCCGGTCCGGATGCCTTGTGGGTTGGAGGCACACCGATTGGCTTTGTTTATAGCCATCTTATGGCACTTTGCTTCCATTGTCGTTGTTGTCTATTTGTGTATCTTGTGGCACATCGGCCTATGTCCGTAATATTGTTACTATTTGTTTATCTTCCGTTTGTAGTGTGATGTTTGGACTCTATGTTTGGAATGGAGTTGATGCATACTTTTGTTGTGAGGTGTGTATACGCTTCAGGAAGTATACATATCTCGAGGATCGATTTATTTGATTTGTGATGCTAGGACCGGTGGTTGGTTAAGCATTACAAACCAAATAAATTGGGGTCCTCACAAAGTTGGTATCGAGCCATTCGACCGTAACAACCCAAGCATAGTCGTCCTAGGATATTTTGAAAGTCTTATTTTCAAATTATAAAAGGTTTATGAAAACCTAGGCGATTCTCGATTTTATTCCTTACCTATCTTAGCTTTCTACTCTCACCTTACTCTAATTTGAGTTTTGAGAACTTGGTTTCTCTCTTCCCTTTTCAAAAGGTAGTTACTTAGTGGTGGAATTAGTTTTGGGAGAACTATGGAAAATCGTGGGAATAATAGGGTAAGATGTAAAGTGAGTAGTTATATGTCGATTTTCTTTGGTGAACTTTATCTGCGTTGTGTTTGTTTAGGACTGCTTTGATAAATTTCGGGCTTTCTTGCTTTTAAATTGTTGCTAACTTGTTTTAGTGGAGCAGGATGGTGGCGGAACCCGTAGTGGTCGGAATCGGCCGGTGGTCATGATGAGGAGCTTCCCCCTCCTCAGACCATGGTGAGGTTCTCGCTCGGATCGAGCGAAACCGCATGGACCGACAGCGCATCTTGGAGGTTATTGCTAGAATACCTCCACTCTGCCGATGGTGGCGGCCACCGGACTTCGCGGGGACTTGCGAGTTCCTCCGTGCGCACCGCCGACTTTCTCCGCTCAGGGACCCTCTCGATGCGGATGATTGGTGCGCATGGTTGGCGAGCTCAACATAGCTCGATGCGGCGCGAGATAAGGCACTCTTCGCGTCCCACCACTTGAGGCGCGGCACTCATGGTGGGAGAACTATCTCGCCATGCAGCCCGCGCCATGTGGTCGCGTGGGAAGAGTTCGATCGACTTTTAAGTCGGGCCCATCACGATGGCACGATGAAGGCGAAGAAGAAGGAGTTTCTCGTGCTCAAGCAAGGCGCAAATCGCGTGACGGTGCACATGCGAGTTCAATCATCCGCTCGTTATGCTCGGGAGAGGTGGCCTCGATGAGGCTAGCGGGGAGAAGTTTATGGATGGCTTGTCCGAGAGCTGCGGGACAAGCTATCTATTGTGGACTTCTCGGACTTTCGTGCCTTGGTAGATAAGGCCATTGTTCTTGAGCATAAAGCGGCGCTGGCGAGTCCCATAGCGCAAATGGGGCGCGATCGGTCTACTCACACCACCTCGTTCGTCCTCGGTGGGCGGCACGTGGCTCGTTCTTTTGCTCCACCGCGCCGAGGCCATCTGCACCAGCTCCTCGCCCACCACGGGCCGTGTTTCAGCCACGTGCGCTGCGATCAGCAAAGCGAGCGGCCTCCGCAATCCGGCGGCGAGGTCACTTGTTTATTTGCCACAACAAGGGCCATTATGCGAATGCGCCCCTCGAGTGTTGCAGCAGCCCCTCGTCCTAATGGAGGCGCGGGCGAGGAGTGGTCACCCACGACGAGAAGATGATCCGAAGCCCTGAGTGCGGCGGCCGAGTGAACCACCTTTCACCGAGGAGGCTCGGGAGGCGCGGATGTTGTGATGGGTACACTTCTTGTTAATTCTCGTCTGCTGCGGTATTATTTGATTACGGAGCATCGCATTCTTTTATTTCAAGATCATTTGCTGCTGCTAGTGGTCTTCATTGTGTTCCTTTAGAAGTTCCTTTGCTCATCCGCTCTCGGGTCGGAAATGAGAGCTGATTTACAATCTTGGGATGTTCCTATCATAGTCAAGGGAGTGGGATTTTTAGCAAATCTTATTACGCTCTGTTCGGCAAATGCGGATGTGATTCTTGGCATGGATTGGTTGTCCCAGACTTGGGCGATTGATTGTGCCGGGAAGGCGTCTATCTTACCGGCCCTTCGGCGGCGGGTCGGATTTTCGCCGCGGCTTCAGGGGCGCATCTATGTGCAATAGAAGCGAAGCGACCTTGCGATTCGAGGATGTTCCCATAGTATCGACTTTGGGGATGTCTTTCGAAGATTTACAGGATGCCTCGGTTCGAGATCCGGAGTTTGTCATCGAGTTCTTTGCCGTGCAGCTCCGATTTGGCGCGCGTATCGAATGCCTCCCAATGAGCTAGAAGAATTGAAGAAGCGGCTTAGTGAGCTCCAAGCAAAGGGTTTCATCCGTCCCGTTCATCTCCTTGGGGTTGTCAGGTGATCTTTGTGAAGAAGAAGGACAAGACTTTGCGCATGTGTGTTGATTACCGTCCTCTCAATGAAGTGGCGGTGAAGAACAAATATCCTCTGCCCGCATTGATGATCTTTTGACGGTTATGCGGAGCCCGGTGTTCTCAAGATTGATGCGAGATCGGGCTATCATCAAGTCGGATCGGGGCGAGGATATTCGAAGACGGCTTTCACTACTCGTTATGGCCTATCTGAGTACACCGTCATGTCTTCGGTCTAACCAATGCTCCGGCTTTGTTCATGAACCTTATGAATTCAGTATTCATGGAGTATTTGGACAAATTTGTGGTGGTCTTTATTGATGATATTCTTATCTATTCCAAGATGAGCGAGCATCTTGAGCATCGAAGATTATTTTGGGCAAGTTGCGGGAGCATCACCGTATGCAAAGTTCGGCAAATGTGAGTTACGGTTGAAGGAAGTGGCATTTTGGGCCATGTTCTTTCAGTGGAGGAATAGCAGTAGATCCCAGCAAAGTCGGCGATGTTCTATCTTGGGGCGGCCAAGTCGTCATCGATGTGCGGAGTTTTCTTGGTCTAGCGGGCTACTACCGCCGCTTTATCGAGAACTTCTCCAAGATCGCAAAGCCAATGGTGAATTGCTCAAGAAGGACAAGAAGTTTGTGTGGTCCTCTGCTTGTGATGAGAGCTTTCGAGAGCTCAAGCGGCGATTGACTTGACTCAGTCCTTACTCTTCTGATATCCACAAGAACTTGATATTTATTGCGATGCCTCTGTGGGGACTCGGTGTGTTCTTATGCAAGAAGGCAAGGCGTTGCCTATGCATCTAGGCATTGAGGCCTCATGAGCTCAACTATCCCACCCATGATTTAGAGCTTGCTGCGATGGTTCATGCACTCAAGATTTGGCGGCATTATTTGATCGGAAGCATTTGTGAGGTGTATTCCGATCACAAGAGTTTGAAATACTTATTCACTCGGCGGATCTGAACCTCGAGCGAGAGGAGGTGGCTAGAATTGATCAAAGATTATGATATGGGTATTCGGTATCATCTGGCAAGGCCAATGTGTTCTTTGATGCACTTAGCGAAAGGTGTATTGCAATACTGATGATCCAAGAGCGACAACTGCACTTCTTGCGGAATTTCAGCGTCTCAACTTGGGTTTGGTTGAGCACGGTTCCCTTACTGCCCTGATTGTGCAACCAACCTTGGTGGATCAAATCAAGTCAGCACAGCAATCAGATGTTGGTATGGGCAAAATCAAGCGTAACATCGAGGATGGTTCATTAAATGCTTCTGAGAAGATGAGCACGGTGTTGTGTGGTTTGGGCGTCTTGTGGTCCCAAAGGTCCCGAGTGCGGGATTTGATTCTTGAGAGGCCCATGATTCGCCTTTGTCCATCCATCCCGGGGCCACCAAAATGTATCAAGATCTGCGTCAGAGATTCTGGTGGACTCGCATGAAGCGCGAGATTGCCAGGTTCGTTGCGAGATGTGACGTATGTTGTCGCGTCAAGGCCGAGCATCAGCGTCCAGCGGGTCTTCTTGACCCTTGCCTATACAGTGGAAGTGGGATTACAGTAGGCATGGATTTCATCAACGGTTTGCCCGTTCATCCAAGGAAAGCAGCGCCATTTGGGTTGTCATTGTGAGCTAACTAAAGTGGCGCATTTCCTTTCGGTCAAGAGTCGACTCAGTGTGGAACCTCTGGCGAGCTCTATGTATCAAGGATTGTGAGTTTGCATGGTGTACCCAAGGCGATTGTGTCGGCCGTGGGCGTTGTTTACCTCTCGGTTTTGGCATAGTCTGCGGAGGCCATGGGAACTCGTCTTACTTCGGCCACGGCCTATCATCCTCGGGCCAGGTGGTCGAGCGGAGCGCGTCAAGCAGTGCTTGAAGATATGCTCGTGCTTGTGTTCTTTCCTATGGGAAGAATTGGGAGAAGTGCCTACCACTTGCCGAGTTCTCTTACAACAACGGCTTCGAGGCTAGTCTCGGTATAGCACCATTTGAGGCTTTATGCGGTCGTACTGCGAACAGTTGAACTGGTGGCGGTGAAAAGCGGTTCTTTGGTCAATTCCATCAATGAGGCCGAAAGTCAAGTGCGATTGATTCGTGAGCACTTGCACGTGCTCGATCGAGCGGAAGAGCTATGCGGATCGGCGTCGTCGTGGTGAGTTTCGGCCCAATGACTTTGTGTATCTCAAGGTCTCGCCTTTGAAGGGACACCGTCGTTTGGTGTCAAGGGCAAGCTAGCTCCTCGATATGTCGGGCCATATCGCATCATCAAGAAAGTGGAGCTGTTGCATACAAGTTGGAGTTGCGGCTACACTTGAAGGAGTGCACGATGTTTTCCATGTGTCACAATTGAAGAAATGCCTTCGTGTTCGATTGAGGAAACACCATTGGAAAATATCGATGTGCGGAAGATCTGTCTTATCGTGGCGTCCGTTCGTATCCTCGAAGAAGTCGAACGCGAGCGAGGAACCGTGTGATTAAGTTCCTCAAAGTTCGTGGTCGAACCACTCAGGATGAAGCCACTTGGGAGCGCGAAGATCGTCTCGGCAGATTACCCATCCTTCTTCTCCCATGAGAATCTGGGGCGAGATTCTGTAAGGGGAGATTTGTAACACCCTAACTTAGGGTTTGTATTTCAAATGTGAAATTTTGAGGAGAAATAAAAAAAAAAAAAAACTTTTGTTGTCTCTTCAAATCATTTGAAAATTTCTACATTTTCCTAGCAATTTCCTTTTCTAGAATTAAATTCTTGTTAATGGAGATTGTTGTCAGCAAATCCTTAGCCTTCAAACTTGTGATCATCCTCTGAAATTATTTTTCCTATCATCTTGATCATCCTATCTACCTCCTGAATTGTTTCACAATTTTTAGATTTTGTTGCTATTTCAAATGCCCAAGTCAAACCAGTTTAGAAATCTGGTCAAACCTCTGTGCAGCAGCTTGTGAATTTTCTCTAGAACAATGCAGTGCATAAAAAGTTCTGGAAAAATTATACAAGGTTGTCCTCTGTCCTAGTAGCTACCATAAAAATTTCAAAATTTTTGGAGCTCTGGAGCTACCTCTAAAAATTCCCAAGACCTTCTCTGTCTTTTAAATCAAATATGGAATTCTTGTTCCTCTGCTCGGACCCAACTCGGACTCGAGTCCGACCGCGCCACTTGACTTCGGTCGCGTCAACTAGCTGCACGCGAGCAATCGATCGTGACCGTCGATGCCGTCGAGCGATCCACGTTGCGTCGCGCAACCGACTGTCGAATGCATACATCAATCTCGGCCGTCCGTTTTAGATCCAGCGGTCGGTGCGATCTGATCAAATCAAACCTCAGACTCGCACAGCTTGCTCCATCGGCGACATGTGGGTCCCACTGTCGGCATCAACCTCGTCTTCTCCGCACCTCACGGGCTCGCGGCGTCGTGCATGTTTGCCACGTCCTAAATCGCCGCCACCTTTTGTCCTCGTGTCGACCCATGAAGTATCGCGGGATCTCATCTACCCTCTGAGCCCATCCACTACCCTTCGCGTCCATTCTCGTGTTTTCTCCGCCCAAATTTCCTTTCCGGCGGAGAAGAACCGAGCTGCAACGCCGTGTTAGCGCCGCCCTCGAGCCCGTGACCACACCGCGTGATCCACGCTCGGCGCCGCCTCCATTTTCCCATCCCGAGCCCTCGGTGTCCATTATCGCCGGGGTGTGTTCGTAAATCTTCGCCTCCGGTGATCTCGGCCCGCAAGCTCATCTGCGTTACGGTGAGTTTCTAGTTTCAACTTTTGGTCCTTTAGGATCGCAATCGACCTCTGAGTCTAACTGTGACCTTGTTTCACTCTTTGGCGCTTCACCGGGGCTTTGCGGCGCCTTCTCCTTCAAGCTCGGTAAAGCGCGCGCGTGTCAATTCCGGCGCCACCGTCCTCCTCCATCATCGAGCTCGTGGGCTTATCATTCTGGTGTCTCGCGATCGTGGCGCACCTTCTCGTAGCTGCTCGAAGTGCATGGCGCCTTCTCTGCGAGCCGTAGTTTCTTCTCCGCCTCCGTGTCGTGAGCCCATCTCCGGCGACCATTGGGCTCCGCGTCACCGTCACACGGTTCGTGAGGTCTTTGCGAACCTTAAGGTACCACTCACTCGTCTTGAAACTCAGCGGGTTGCTAGAACACTGCGCGCGCGCATCGCCGTCCCGTCGCGTGCCGACGAGCGGCCGTGAAGCAGTTATCGCTAAACCTAGTTCTATTAGGTCAGCGACTTGTGGGCCTCTCGGTGTTAAACTTTGTTTTAGGATTCAAGTCCAATCGTTTTAATTCTCTGAGTCTACGTATGTGGGCGGAATGTCGGTTAGGGTGTGTGTAGTTTCCTTAATCGTTTTCTCGATGGGAGGTGTATTTCTCGTGAGAGTGTTTTAGGTTTGCACCTTAGTGAGCCGAAGGCGTATTCTTTGAATCGCCGGCGTCACTAAGCGGTGTCTTTGTCTGGTCGTGATCGTCGGGCCCATTGTCGATCATTGGGAGCTTCTTGTTGTGGTAGAAAAAGGATTTAATGCTTTAGTATTTACGTAATATGTTTTCATTGCTCGATAATTCATTTAAACTTGTAAAATGCATAGCTAATTCAATTTTATCAAATTGCATGAAACCAGTCTTTATTAATTTTCTTTTTAAATGTATTATTTACAAAAATTAGTTTCATCCATGTCTCTGTAGCAAGAATCTGTTAATTAATAAAATGATGCCTTAGGTATCTTCTAAATTAGAAAATGCATATCTCTTCCAATAATTGTCCAAATTCAATGAACCCAATGCAGAAATTTCATTTTCAGTATACTAACTATTAGAATAGGTTTTGCACACTGTTTCTGCATTCATGAAAATCTGTTAAGTAATTAACTAGTGCTTGTTGTGTTTTTAGCTTAGAAAATTCATAGAAAATTATTAATAACTTAAAATGAATTGTTCTCTGTTTCTGAAATTTTGTTATTTCATGCTTAGGCTCTTTGTGTGAGTTTTGGCTTGTTTTGATGTTGTTGTATGTTTGAGTTTTGCAGGTGTTATTCGTTCTTATTTGTTTGTTATGTTCGATCGTTAGGATTCGATATTTGCGGCAACCACGAGGACGATCCTCACTTTATATTGAGCAACGACACCGTGCAAGCGGTTTGATCATTCTATCGGTATTTTAAAGTCTAATATTTTGTTTCAATTTGTATGTATGCATTGCTTAATTTGTGTTAAATTGATTAGTTAAATCCGTATTGCATATCCTGTAGACAAAATATTGATCTCTACTACGAGCCTAGGTTATTTCTTTGTGATTAGAGGCATTTGGATGGTCTCTTGTCACTTAGTAGATCCGGTCAAATTGCTTAGATATGCTTAGCTATCGGTAGAATCTGGGCGATTATCGACTTTAGTCGGTAACCTTGATCACACAAAATTTACTATAACTTATTGTTTCAGCATTTTTGCTATGTTTAATTGCAAAACTAAAATGAAAACCAAAAATGATTTAGACTTGGGCACAACCAGTATGATTGGTGTGATCATTGGGTGTGATGGAATGGTGCCCGAGTCAACAAGGACCGAACATCTTGTTACAACTAACCAAGCATTTTGCGTGCTAACCACACTAGAGTATATGGGACCTCTCTTGACCTAGTACTTTGGCGTGTATTGGCTCAGGGTGCGGGAGGTCGCAGGAGGATGGAGGTGGGAGCATGGTAGTTGTCCAAAGCTTTATCACGAGTGGGTAGTTGTCTTTTCGGCTTTACCATGTAGCGTATGGGTTTCTATCCATACTGAGCGGCTCGTAGTTAATACACAATATTGGAAGCAGATCTCGTAGGACTTAGCGTGTAGCATACCTTCGGAAGTGTGTTTTGGCTTAAAGGCGATGCAAGTGTGGGTACATTGGTACACCTGCGAGTTCAAACTATTCGAATAGCCTCGTCCTAGGTTATGGACACGCTTGGCAAGGTCTTCCAAGAGTTAGACTACAACATTTAAATTAAAACTTGATGGGTGAGTACGAATGCGGGGATTAGTGCTATTGTTGTGGTGACTATTGGGATAGTCACTTCTAGGATGTTTTACTTACTCTTTTGCTATTATTATCCTTCTGTATTTCAACATTAAAATGAATTGCAAACTTGCCTTTAAAGCTGTATTACATTATTGCAAATGAAAATTGGCTTTATGCAAATGAACCATATGACCTCCACCAAACAAGCTCTGCATGTAGCATATGAGCAGTGCGCTAGTTCACACGTCGGTCTTGCGGGTACAAAGACAATCTTTGTACTCAGGTGCTTTGCTTAATGTTTTTGTTGCGAGAGGAAGAAGGTGAGCCTCGGGGCCTCACTACGTGAGTGTCTTTGTCGCCGTGGGTGACGACTAGTCTTGGCGGTCGGTCGGATGCCTTGTGGGTTGGAGGCACACCGATTGGCTTTGTTTATAGCCATCTTATGGCACTTTTGCTTCATTTATCGTTGTTGTCTATTTGTGTATCTTGTGGCACTGCCGGCCTATATGCATAATATTGTTACTATTTGTTTATCTTCCGTTTGTAGTGTGATGTTTGGACTCTATGTTTGGAATGGAGTTGATGCATACTTTTGTTGTGAGGTGTGTATCACCTTTCAGGAAGTATACATATCTCGAGATCGATTTATTTGATTTGTGATGCTAGGACCGGTGGTTGGTTAAGCATTACAAACCAAATAAATTGGGGTCCTCACATGCCACTAGATGAAGCACACTTAGAAGGTGTGCTAAGCACGCTAAGTCCTACGAGACATTTCCAATATTGTGTATCAACTACGAGTCGCTCGTATAGATCGAAGTCCATACGCTTACATTGTAAAGCCGAAAGTCAACTACCCTATAGGGGTAAAGCTTCCAGACAACTACAATGCTCCACACATAAACCCCCTCATTTTACCACAACACAACACACGCACGCCAACCTGCGACTCGTAGCTAACACAGGCCAAAGTACTAAGTCAAGAGAGGTCCCCTTCCCTCTAGTATGGTTAGCACGCATGCATTGCTGGATAACGTAGACTCACAAGATGTTCGGTCCTTAATTGACTCGGGCACCATTCGAGTCACACCCAAAAGCACACCATCTTACCATTGTGCCCAAGTCGAAATCATTTTATTTTCAGTTTTAGTTTTCACAACTAAACATAGCACAAAGGCTGAAACATAGAGTCCTAATAAGTATCTGTGTGATCAAGGTCATCGACTAAGTCGATAACCGCTCAATTCTACCGTTATCTATGCATTCTAAGCATGACACCGTAAAGACAATAAGAGCATGATTAAATCACCGGGCTCTAATTCACCAGCGATATTAATAACTTATGTTTCGTGACAGGGGATAAACAATTTAAGGGCAACCATGCAATGGGATTAGCAACCTCTAATCGACAAAATAAATCTTGACACAAGAAGCATGCATACTTAGGTTTTGCAAACAAGATATTAGACATTTGAAAGTAATAGGAGCAATATGATCAAATGATGTTACACTGCTTGTGTCGGAACCGATCATTTATTCGGGAACCCTCTGTATCTTGCACTAGTCGAGGATCACGCTAGTGCACACGAGGTTAACATAGGTAAATACCGATCCACACAAGCGATAAATAAAGTAAACAATTAGTTTGAATAACAAATAAGGGTTTTGACCTTATGGTTGAGTTTACACTTATTAAGCCACGCAGGCTAACAATGAACAAAGCGGCGAATGAACGGAAATAACTCGGCGTAGATCCCACCAATTCACCACGAACAGTGGGATCCGGACCTTAACGATCAACAACCTTGTGAACTCCTCCTCAAGCGGCGTAGACTCCTCCTCTTACGTAGGTTTGGGCGCAAGTTTTACAACAAGCGTGAGTACACAACCGTGCTCGCATAATCACACCACGAATGCAATGTATAGATGCAAGCTTATTCCAAAGAAAAGGCTTCTGTGGTTCTTTTGCATAAAAGCAACATTTGCAATTGAATACAAATAATAGATTGAAAGCATAATTCAAAACAAATAAACAATATTAATTTAACAGTGGTTTTCACAAAGACACACAGCTAAACAGATTATTTCACATAGCCATATGATTGAGGTCTGACACTCCCATCCCAAATATTTTATGAAAACTACCCTCGTGTGAAATTCCAGCATGTCCATGGCCATGACGGGCTATTCGAATAGATTGCTTAACACTCTGCAGAGGTTGTACACTTTACCCACAAGATACAACTAGTGTAGCAAGCACTAATCGTAACAAAACAGTTCAGAAACTTCATCTCAAACAATGACATTCCCGATGTGCTTTCCGCAATACCAGCTCACATAGAATTGGTATAACACACACCATTAGACGAGGAAGCGAATAATCGTCCGTGATGCAACCACCAAGTAGTCACACCTCCACCTGTCACACACCTAACCTATCCACTGAACATCAATGCTGAGAATCCATAACTTACTAAGTTAGGCCTGTCCCATACCAGGCATGTGGTCGTATAGTAAGGCTCAGTTCAATGGCGCACAAAGTTAAGTCCTTAATTGACCAAGGCAAGACTTCCATGTTCTAACTAAGCCACACAGTTTATCATTCCCAAGCACACGGCTTCCACCATATCACACAGTTTCCACCACTTGCCTCAGTCCAAATCCTTTACCACCCAGTTGGTTTTAGTGCAACACATACCATCACGAAGTAATAACACATAGCACACAGTTTTACACGAAGTTCCATAGTCACTTAGTCATATTTAATAATTGCAACTTTCATGAGATGTGAGACTCGTAGCATGGCTAAGCAATTGTACTCGCATCTAACCAACCCATGTTGGTGCTATAATATTACCAACTAATAAATCAACCTAGGGTGACAAGGAAGTATGACATACAAGGCTAAGGTGTGATAACAATTTGGATAATAACTATGCCCAAAGTATTTAAATAAATAATTAAAGTAGAATGCAATACTTTGAAACAAAGTAATTTGAAAACTGGGTTCAAGATGATCAAAGGTATGACTTGCCTTGGAAAAGGTCTATGTACTGGTCTTGATCTTGGGGTGCTCCTTCTTCCACAAAATTCCCGACGATCGAACGTATACTCATAAGCAGAGACACAAACAAACAAAACAAATAAATAACAGAGGCAAAATAAGCTCCAAAAATTAAATAAAAATCTCAGATAAATAGAGCTTGAATTTAGATAAATTTAGAAATTTGAATGGGCTCAATCGGAGTTAGGATGCAAAAGTTATGGGCTTTGGAAGATTGGAAATCTAAAAGAAACCCTAATTTGGATTTTCCACAATTTCCGAATTATTTCTCTGAAGAAAAATCGGATTATTGCACAATACTGACGTCATCGGAGGGCGTTCGGACGGGGTGACAAGCGAGTCGCGACAGGTGGGACCCACATGTCAGTGACACGGCTCACGGTAGACTAGGTCTACCGAGCCTCGGGACTTGGGGTCTAGTGGACTAAGCCACGCGGCTCTGACGTGGACCAATCACGGGGCGACACATCGCGGCGGCTCGCGGCGAGATCTTGACTTCGGCGCTGCGCCTGGCCGCGCGGGCTCGATCGCGCGCCACGCGAACGACACATGTGCACACGGCCGAGGTGGCGAGCCACGCGGCATGACACGCCAGACGGTCGGCGGCGGCGTGCTCGGAACCGGCGGCAGCGGGCGAACGACGGTGATCCACCGGCGTGAGTGGTCTTGGCGTGTAGAGGCGCTGTGCGAACCTCCGGTGCAACACAGGTGCTTAGGGTAGACGGTGGTGGCCGGCGGCGAGCTTCGGGCGGCGGGCAACCTCGGTTTTGTCGGAAGAGGCTCCGCGAGGTTTAGGCGGCGTGGGTGGTCTCGGAGGTAGCCACAGTGACGCGGTGATGGCGGTGCACTCCACGAGGCGGGCGTCACCGCAGCAGCACAAAACAGAGAAAAAGGCGGTGGTGAAAACCCTAAAACTCCGGTGCGGCGGCGCTAGGGCTTCGGGCGAGGTGGGTGGCGGCTCGGGTTGCGGTCGAGAGGCGAACCGGGGTGCCTTTATAGGGCCTGGCGGCGCGGGATAAGGAATCCCCAAATCGAGTCCGAGAAGAACACGAAACCGATTTGAAATCCGGGGATAGGATTTGATTCGAGATCGATTTTATGAAGCAGGTGCGGAGAGGTTAGGGATAGGATTTGTACGTTTTCTAGAAGGGCTTTAGTTGGAAAGGAGGCGTTGTCGGACGGAGCTTTGAGCTCGGCAATGGCGGACGACTCGGCGCTCGCGAGGAAGACGATGCGCGGGAAGACGATGACGACACACGGGCCCACGTCGCGCGCCGGAGGCGGGCGTCACGGGGCTGAGCTTCAAGCGAAATGGGCGGCACAAATAAGAGATGGGCGAGCTTGGAAATCGGCGAAATGATTTGAGATTTTAATAGCTTTTCTATTTTAGAAAATACCAAAAATCAAAAAAGCAAAAGAAAATAGCAAATGAACTCAGAAAAATTCTAGAAAAATCTAGAAAATGTATCTGAGCACATAGAACCCAAATAAAATAGTTTTGGCTAATGTTCATGTTGGGATTATTCACATTAAATGTTTTTGATTGTAAAGTCCAATATTAAGCTTTTGAATTTGAATTCAAATAAATCCGAATGGTGAATTTTCTTCCTACTAACTCTTAAAACATTTTTAAACTCAGAAAATTGGGATGTTACAAACCTCCCCCCTTAAAGGAATCTCGACCCCACGCTAGCTAGAGAAAAGGCTAGGAAACTCGGCTTTCAGCTCTTCTTCGCGTTCCCACGTTGCTTCTCCTTCCGAGTGGTTGCTCCACTGGACCTTGCAAAAACGAACAGTCTTGCTTCTGGTGAGGCGCTCTGCAACATCCAAAATCTTGACTGGCTGCCCCTTGTAGGTAAGATCCTCCCTCAAGTCAATTGATTCTAGCGGGGCTTGTTCTTCTGGCACACGAAGACATTTCTTTAGCTGCGAGACATGAAAGACATCATGCACTCCTGCTAACGACTGCGGTAGCTCCAACTGATAAGCAACTTCTCCACGGCGTTCCAAAATCTTGAACGGACCAACATACCTAGGGGCAAGCTTCCCTTTGGCATGAAACCTTTTGACACCTCGGCGGGGTAACTCGAAGATAAGCGAAATCCTCGGGTTCAAAGCGAGATCACGGCGGCGATTATCGGCATAGCTCTTACGCTCGGTGAGCTATCTTGATCTTTCTCGATCATGGCCACTTGCTCTTACGCTTCTTGAATGATGTCGGGCGAACACCGAGCGTTCAATTGTTTCGACTAATTCAACGGGGTTCGGCAGGCACGACCATACAAAGCTTCAAATGGTGACATTTGCAGACTAGCTTGGTAACGATTGTATGAGAATTCTGCATATGGTAAACTTTTATCCCATCGGGCAGCATTAGCTAGAGCACAAGCTCTCAGCATATCCTCCAATATCGATTAACTCTTTCGATCTGTCCATGCATGCATGGATGATACGCGGTAATGAAATTCAAATGGGTGCCCAATGCTTCATGCAAACTTTGCCAAAAACGAGAGGTGACCTGAGATCCTCGATCTGATACTATCTTCTTGGGCACACCTTGCAAGCCCGACAATTACGGTCATGTACAACTCCATAAGGCGATCTCACGAGTATGTGGTTTTGGTGGTAGGAAATGTGCGACCTTGGTCAATCGATCGACTATTACCCATATCGAATCGTAACGATTGGGTCTGGGTAAACGGTGATAAAATCCATTCGATTTCTTCCCACTTCCATTCGGAATCTTCGTGGTTGCAACAAACCTCTTTGGTCTCTCGGTGTTCGCCTTTACTTTCTAACGGATGTCGCACAAGGCGGCGAACTGCGACTTCGCTTCAAATTTGGCCACCAAAATTTATTCTTAACATCTGATACATTTTGGTACTTCGGGGTGAATCGAATACTTTGAGTCATGGGCTTCCTTTAAGATTAAGCGCCTTAGACCATCGATATCGGTACATAGATCGACCATTAATCCGAGTATATCTGATCATCCTTGGTAAAATCTTTGAATTTCCATACGCCATTTTGATCTTGATTTACGACAACACGGGATCCTTTGGTTGTGCTTCACGAATCGCTTCTCGGGTAGATCACCTCCAAATTGGCTACAAATCCTTCGAACACAACTTCTAGCCCGACAAATTCTTCATAAAGTTACGGGCAACTTTCCTTTACTTCAAAACATTGCAGTAACTCTTACGACTTAGAGCATCCAAATTCGTTGGCTTTTCCGGATGGTAGTGGATTCAAGATATGCATTTTACAAGGTTTGAATCAATTTTGGAATATTCTAAAATGGCTTAAAACAAGATAATATTATTTACAAAATTTTACGCACGAACAAGGTCCAAATGCATTTTTATATTAAACTTTAGTTAAACATGAATTTAACACGCTTGGATTCACCCAACAAGGATCTTTAGAAAATTAATTATGCATTTTCCAAATTAAAAGAGCTTTTAATGCACAAACTAACCCTAAGCAGAGTTTATTCTATTTCCATATTTTTAGGAGCAGAACTAAGCTTAGAACTATTTTTATATTAAAGTTTATTTAAAAACAGAAACATCAAAATTTGAATCATCCGAAAATGAATTAGTATGAATTAGTTATACATTTTCAAAGTTTAATACATTTTCGGTTGGTAAATAAAGGCTTACAGAAATATAATCAAACTTAACGGAAATAAGCGGCGTGGATGATTATGGGCCTTTGATGCGAATCGAACGCCCACGCGACGCCGGGAATAGCGCCGCGCGCGATCCTATAAAAAGCCACCGTTGGATCTAGATCCAGCGATCCACATAAATTGGGCGATCGGGAACGCGATTGCGCAATCACCATAGCGCAGATCTCGGATGAAGGGCTCAGGCGCTGCTCCTCGGGAGGCCAACGACACACACATCTTAGCCGTTGATCTCGAGATGGGTGGTCCAGAGTGGTTGGGAAGCCCGGGGGGTCTCAATCAGCGCCACTAGATCTAGACCGTAGATCTAAAAATCGACGGCCCACAAAGCATGTTATGAACACGAGAGGATTTTTAAGTGCGCTGGCGATTAACTGCACGGGCCCACTTGCCAGAGACACAAGGGGTTATTTTAAGACAGCCATTAATTGCAAAACCAATGATTAGTGATGATTAGCAATTAATGTGTGCTAAATCTTTTGCACAAAGAGGTTTAAGCGGCTGAGGGGCCCATATGGTAGTGAGTCATTTTGCCAACTAAGACACATTAATTGCTAACCAATGATTAGCAATTAATGACCCCAAATTTTGTCCTAATGATCCCGTGACTGTGAATTAAAGCCGACGGGGGTTTTTAAGTGGCTGGGCCTACTGGTCAGTGGCACAGTGGACCAGCTTAAGACAGATTAATTACTCCCAATGATTACCAATGATTAAGGCATTAAATGTGTCTTAACGACAATGACTCAGAGAAGGTTTTCGTCCAGCAAAAACTCGAGAAAAAGAATGGCTTGTCGCGGCGCTCCAGCCACGCAGCAACCTAAGACTAAAATGGGTTTGCAATAGCCTTGCGACCGATGGTGGTGACCTCGCCGCGGCGGGTCTAGAATGCTGACTAGCCGAAAAAACAAGATAGTGACACTAATCGGCCAAAGCGAAAATGCACAAAAGCTCATGCGGCGGTCAAAGAAGCGTGTGCCAAGCATCTAGGGACTAAAATAGAAGCTACCTAAGCCGAGAAGGGCTTCAAAAGACAGTGGAGAGCTTTGTGAGAGAAAGAACCCATGGAGTTGGAGAAGATGATATGGAAATGATAACCTGAGCAAAAATGAACACCACTGGGTGGTCATAATAACTTCATTATAGCTCATAGAAGCTTCATAAGCAAATAATTGAGAAATGAAACACTCACCGGAGCTGAAGAAGAAAAGGGGTAGAATCGGCCGAAATGTTCCAAACTTAAAATTGGTTAATTCCTGTGAATGAATCCCAAAATTATGTTAGGGGAAATGAATATAGAGCTAAAGAGCTCAAAAGGGCACTAAGAGAATTAAAGATGAACCACTCGAACACCAAAGCCATCAACAGAGCTCCACGGCCATTAATGGCGATTTTGGTGTTTTTGGTGGTTTTGAGCTCAACACATAGAGCAAAAGCTAAGGGTGGTGCAAAGGAGTGCCAGGAAGGGTTTGGGGGCCTTAAATAGCTAAAGGATTAGGGTTTAGCAATCAAAACGAGATTCACGTGTCTTAGGTCAAAAGGGTGCCCTAGCGAAAAGAGATTATGGGGTGCAGGGTAGGTCATGGACATGGCGAAAGCAAGCCGCACGCACTAAATGCCCGACAAGAGAGAGTCGGCGAGGGAGCACGATTTGACAGTGCCATGCCTCTCTCTCTCTCTTTCTCTGTTCACGCACGGCGCGAGGAGGAAGACGATGACGAGAGGAACTAGGGTTTCTGCTAACCGTTAGATTTTAATCGGATGGCTGAGGGCGCACCACGTTTCAGAGGTTTAAAACAAAGGAAGAGATCAGGAGCCCTTGGATCAGAAACGAATGGTCACGATGTAATGTGCCCTCCGAGTGACCCGAACGGCACACTTAATCTGGACGCTGAGATCTCGATCCAACGGTCTGTCGGTTGGCGCTTATGAGGTCGAACGGCCCAAGCAACACGGGCTGTGCGATCGCGATCCAACGGCTGAGATCGATAGCGCGTTATAAAAGGAGGCCTGGTGCAGTTAGTTGACTAGACCAAAACAAGAGGCTCGAGCCCGAGTCTGACTCAAACCCGAGGAACAGTGAAATCAGGTTTTGGGTTTTAAATTTGAGCTGGGACTTTGAGGAATTTTTAGGGATAGCAAATGAACTCAAAAATTCTGAAATTTTTACAGGAGCTTGCTAACTTAGATATTAACCTTGTGTAAAATTTTCAGAGGTTTTTATGCAATTCATTTTTCTCCAAAAATTCTGCAAGGTTCAAGGTTTTGGATTAAAAGACTTGTGACTTTGTATCCCCATAATTCTTGTACAAAAATTGTTTAGCTCATACAAGAAATACATGATGTAAGAAAAGTTTTAATTTCTACTCATTTTCTTACATTTGAAACACAAGTCCAAAATTGGGATGTTACACCATAGCATCGCTTAGCCCATGCCTTGCCCATCCTCTGCCGGCGCACGCGCGTGTCGCGTCGCCCTTGCCCGCTTTTCGTCCACGGCGCCTCGAGCATGCCGCCACGGTGAACATGGGCTCTCCTCGCAAATGCAACGCCCTCATCCCTATATAAGCCGAGCAATGTCTGCCCCTTATCCTCTTCTCCACTTCCCTACAACTCCCCCTCCATTTCCTTGCCTCTCCCGAGCTCCAATCGACCCACTCGAATGCCATTGTCATCCCGCCGTGCGCCTCCAAGCTCTTGATCGTTCGGCGACCTCTAGTCCTCCTCGATCGCGTCACGGCGCCCGCACAAGCGTTGAACCCTCGACCAATTTAAAGGTTGCGCCACGAAGCCGCGCACCTGGCTTCTTCATCGGCACCGACCAAATCCGCCGCCTCCACCATCGCGTATTCTCCGGCGATCCCCGGCTCAATACCCCCTTCATGACCATCACTAGGAACCCCCTAACCTACCCCATCACTCACTTGCTCTCTCGTTCTCTCGGGATCGTCACCACGATGAACCGGCGCGCCACGAGGCTCCGCCGCCGGCGCGACTTCGGCCTGCTCGCCTCCACGGCTTGTGCAGCGAGTTCCTCGACCTAGTCATGCTCGAAGCTTCCACTAATTTCTCCCTAGCTCTCTCGCACCGTCCCCCATTTCCCCTACATCACGGCGCGCCGCCCCTAGCCCACCACCGAATGACCCCTTGCCGCAACTCCACCACCACTAGGACCACCATGCTGCCCCGTTCCATTTCGCTACTTCCCACCGCCAACCTCCTCCCATGCGCGGCGTTGGCGCCCTTAGTCGGCCCGAGCTCCCTGTCACGCCTTCTTGAACTCCTGTGTTTATTTCTCTCTTCCACCGCTAGATGTTCGAAATGCTAATTGATGTTGGAACCAGGTAAAACAACCATATGATGCTAACAAATAATGCGAATGTCATCAGGTCATTCAAATGGATCAACAAAATTAAAGGTTGAAATTGGAGAGTAGCAATTCATTTCGAGAATAGTTGTGTTGTCGACAAGTATTGAGAGAAGGTTAAATGGATGTATGAATAGAGAATAGTGAAAACTTGAATTGTCGGAGAACTCATTTGCAAAGCCAACTTCTAAATGCTAACCAACATTACGAATGTCAAGTATGTCACTCAAATGAACTAACCAATTCAAAATTTGAGTGCGAAGGAAGTAACGATAGTACTTAAACTATTCTTTTGTAAGATTCATGAGCAGAGCGTAATCGAAATAATTAGCGTTAACGGTGAGCTCATGACATTGCTAATACAAGTTGTTAGAAGTGTCCTTGACTCAATTTGCCATAGAACCTTTATCTAACTAGCGCGGTTTGTCTCGAGTCCTGTAGCAGTTACAAACAAACACCAAACGTAACCTTTTGATGAGTGTAAATAAAGAGAAAGGAAACTAGAGATTGCAATGGTTGCAGCCGTGAACACACATCCCACTCTAAATTGATCCTCCAAAACATTGAGAATTCAGATTTGACTGAATTTCAGAAGGTTCAGAATCTCAATGTTTTTCTAACAAGTATGGTAGTAGGGTGATGAGGACATGACCCCTATGGATACAACCATATTTTCTATGCTTACCGTTCCAACTATAAGAGCTCGTACGCTTCACTTAAATTATCAGCGCCATATCACTTTTGGTCCAAGACAAGCAAGCAGTTCGAGCTGGACCCGTTTTGGAATCCAGTTCGGCCTCCAGAATCAGCTTGACAACACCAACTTAAAACAGGCATAACTTTCACATACGGAGTCCGTTGGAGGTCCACGAGTACTTGATTGAAAGCTTATTTCGTCATCTTTCCAACGGATCTAGCCTCACCTCCAAATTCCTTCTGGGTTGATCGCAATCATCAAAAGAAGACGTTGTATCACTTATTTGGGCCAATTTGGGCTTTGTAATCATACTGAACTTGGCCTATCTGCCGGCGGCCCACTTGGGGGTGTGGTTACTGTTCACGTGAACAGTAATCCGCGAATTTAGTCCCGCCCCACTGGTTCTATTAGATGTGCGGCTCCCCCTCCCCTATATAAGGAGGCCGCACCCCTCTAGTTTTTCTTGGATTTTGTTTATGTTTGGTTTGCCTTCGTTGCAACTTGTATCTTTTGCGTGTGTCGACTAGACCACCCAATTAAGATCCTTATTCAGAATCCCAACTCAATTCAAATATTTCAATTCATATTTGCAATTTCGGATTGCTTATTTATCTTGTTCTTGCGTGCTTCTTGGTGTATGCGAGAATCGACCTTAAATGGTCGTCAGCGGGTATTCGTGCGGTTGATAACGACTGTCAGCGATTCAGCGATTGCGTGGTTTCGGCCTTGCGAGTTCGTAGCGAGGATCGTGAGAGTTGGCGACTACTACCGAACGTATCTTCTCATCGAAGATCGGGCCAACAATAGGATCTTCGGGTTCATCGGTGGTATCGAGCTACGGTTCTTGGTGAAAATCAGTACCCTTAGTAGTAGATTTGTTTTCATACCTAGAGTCCGAAAATTGCCCAAAAAATTCGCATCTATCATCCATACCAACCAATTTGAGCCATTGCAATTTTTCTTTCGCTTTTGTCGTTGAATTATTGGTTGCATTGTCGTGTTCAAGTTCTTGATTGCTAGTTTAGTTAGAGTCTAGTTCATCGTTGTCTAGTTTGTATTTCGTGTTTTCCTTGGCGTCGCTTGATCGCTCTTTCAGGGTTCTTAGTTTTTGCATCTAAAACAGAAATTCGTGGGTTAGAACTCCTCTAATCCGCACCAAAAATAGAAAATTCGTATTGTTGTTAATCCAAAAAAAAGAGAGGATTGCTGTGATCTTTTGGGAGAGTTGATGTTATTTGCAACTTGCGGCAAATCCTAGGGTCGACCAAATAGTAGAAGGAGAAAGAGGCAACCGCAAAAACAAAAGCTGCGGTTAAAAAAAAAAGAAAAGAGAAAAGAGAAAAGAAAAGTGCATTAAAATTGGTGGAGACCTTCTACATATAACCAAAAGCTTTCACAAAAAATTTCAGCAAGTTTGGCTCAAGGGTTTGAAAGATATAGCAATTTCAAATTTAAACCCGAGACGGATTCGAGTCCGAGTAGAATTCCGTATCCGAGACACCATCAGTAAAACGAGTATAACTTTTGCATACGGTGTCCGTTTTCGACGTTCGTGTGCTCGTTTCGAAGCTAATTATAAGGCGCATCGTTTCCATCTAAGCCACTTGTTGCCATCCAGGTGCCCCAAAATCTGCCATCTTCGGCCCCGATTTCGCGTCGCAAGTTTTCGGTTTCTGTTTTTGCCGTTTCCTTCGATCTTCCTTTCGGAATTTGGAGTTCGCCTCAACTGAAAAGTTGTAGATCTCGTCGAAACCTTTCAGAAAAGCATATATAAGCCATATAAAACTTTGTTTTGTTTCATCATTTGAGACTAGCTATTGTTTCTGCTCAATCTAGAGGGTTGTTGGCGTGCATCGATATTGCTATTTTTGTGCTCTACATCACGCGAACAATCTTGTGCCCTTAGAAAGAAGTTTGAGTAGTTGGATAGCGTCTCTCCTAGCACTTGTTGTGAGGCTTTCCTTTGCTTGCATCAAGTCACATTGATCGTTGCGTGTGCGTACATACACTTCTTTGCATAGGGCTTTGATTAGCTAGCTTTGATTAGGCTAGGATCGACAACATTGGCTAGTACTTTGAACAATCTTTCAACTTGCATTAACTGTTTTGATTATTGCTGATCCTTGCTACCATATTGAAGCCTTCCAAGCTCCACTTCCTACTAACTTTCGGCGAGTGTCGTTCCTCATAATCGTTGGGTGATCGCAAGTGAGAGTATCACGAACCAACCACCGGTTGTACCACTTCCTTGCTACATTGGTTCACGGAAGATTGCAAGATATATCCACCTCTTCTTGAACTGTTGGGCGGGAGTGCAAGATAGTGAGCGAGGAAGATGCACACTTGAGACAAGTTTTTCACCACGGAGGTAAATGATAGTGATAGTATGTCTCATAAAATTAACTTGACTGTACCATCTTTTCTGGGAATTATGATCCTGATGCTTATCTCACATGGGAATTAATTGTACAACAATTATTTGCATGCCATGAATTTCTGATCATCTAAAAGTTATGGCTATTACAGTGAGTTTTATGATTTTGCATCTATTTGGTGGAGTGAATCTTTGTCGTACTAATCGAATATACCTAGAACATGGAATGCTTTGAAGAGAGCAATGAGACATAGATTTGTACCTTCATATTATTCTCGTGAATTGCTTAATAAATTGCAACACTTAAGACAAGGTAGTAGTTCTGTAGAGGATTATTATCAAGATTTGCAAACTGCTTTGTCTCATTGTGGTTTATAAGAAACTGAAGATGCGACGATTACTAGATTTCTAGGAGGATTAAACCATCAAATTCGAAATAAACTTGTTTATAAACCTCCCACTTTCACTCGTTTGTTTCGTCTTGCTTGCCAAGTTGAAAAAGAAGTACAAGGACGACAATCCAAGACCGTTCGTGCTTTTTCGTCTACTTTCATTACACCTTCACGTGTACATGAAACAAATAAGCGCCACGTACAAACCTCCGCATCAAGATCATCTTCGGTTGCTTCTCCCGCTCTTTGCATCTACCATGATTGCTTTGTCCCGCTTCTTTGTGGCGTTACTCTGTCTCGTTGTCTTGCACCCTTGGCTCGCTCATTGTTAATTGAGTGGAGCAAGAAGAAGAAGAAGGAAAAGCTTTTGACTACTCACCAACTCCGGTACCAACATCATCCGAGTCGAGCCTACAAGGTAATACCAAAGTACCGATTTGAACACTCAACCTAATAACAATAACCATGCTTTCATGCATAGTATCATTGAGCAAAGGAAAATCAGATTGTAGTAGAAACCACTTGCATCACATGAGGTGGATGAACCTAGTCTTGAGAAGGTAGAAATCAATTTCCTAGCTACGTAATCGATATTATTGAGAATTTGCATGAATCTGTGATAATTTGATTGATTTGCGGTGAGTTGATCGCATCATGTGATAAACTTGTTGATTTACTGTTGACTTGAGTGCACCATGTGCTGAAATAATTGAATTGCCTCTCGTTTTGAATGATTCATGTGATGATTTAATCGCATACAATGATCATGTGGAATTGGTTAGACATAAAGACGTTTTGACTAGAATTTCTCCTCTGACTCTTTATATGTTACATTATGTTGGATCCACCTATGAAATTGTCACATGCCATGGAAAAGTTTCGTAATTGCATGTTCAAATCCTTGTTTAGCGCTACACCCCTAGATATAAGTTTAATTTGATTGGAGATTATGGTGTAGACAATCAATTTCTTGTATATCGAATATGCATAACTTGTGATCACATGGATGATTTGAAGCTTGTTGTTTGAACAACAATTCTTGTGTCTTGAATTTTGTGGATTATCCGATACCTATATGTTTATCTCTTGTTGCACCATCTAGTGTGGACAATCTGCATCAAGATGTTGAAGTATGGCAGAATTTACACATCCTTTCACCCTTGCTAGATGAATTTGCTATTGCTCCATTGAAATCTAATAATATGGATGAACTTTGTTTGATTCCAAAAGTTGTAGATTTGCCCATATGTGCTACCACTGCAAGTTTACAACGTCAGAGAGTTGAATTGCATAAATACTTCACTTATATTTGCAAAACTAGTTGCAATAATTGCTATGTGAGAAATTTTATTTTGCTCATTAACATATATGATTATTCTTGGGGTAATAATACAATGATCTTTTATGATCACTGCTGTCGTCTAACATTAATTGTGCAACAACGAAGAACCGTTAAAACAGATGACATATACATATACCATGCATACACTTTGGCTTCTTTGTTACCCTATTTTAAGCTTATCAAAAGCCGAGGACGGCTTTGTTTTCAAGAAAGGAAGGATGATGAGGACATAACCCCTATGGATACAACCATATTTGCTATGCTTACCGTTCCAAGTATAAGAGCTCGTACGCTTCACTTAAATTATCAGCGCCATGTCACTTTTGGTCCAAGACAAGCAAGCAGTTCGAGCTGGACCCGTTTTGGAATCCAGTTCGGCCTCCAGAATCAGTTTGACAACACCAACTTAAAACAGGCATAACTTTCACATACGGAGTCCGTTGGAGGTCCACGAGTACTTGATTGAAAGCTTATTTCGTCATCTTTCCAACGGATCTGGCCTCACCTCCAAATTCCTTCTGGGCTGATCGCAATCATCAAAAGAAGACGTTGTATCACTTATTTGGGCCAATTTGGGCTTTGTAATCATACTGAACTTGGCCTATCTGCCGGCGGCCCACTTGGGGGTGTGGTTACTGTTCACATGAACAGTAATCCACAAATTTAGTCCCGCCCCACTGGTTCTATTAGATGTGCTGCTCCCCCTCCCCTATATAAGGAGGCCGCACCCCTCTAGTTTTTCTTGGATTTTGTTTATGTTTGGTTTGCCTTCGTTGCAACTTGTATCTTTTGCGTGTGTCGACTAGACCACCCAATTAAGATCCTTATTCAGAATCCCAACTCAATTCAAATATTTCAATTCATATTTGCAATTTCAGATTGCTTATTTATCTTGTTCTTGCGTGCTTCTTCGTGTATGCGAGAATCGACCTTCGTGGTCGTCAGCGGGTATTCGTGCACGGTTGATAACGACTGTCGAAAGCGATTCAGCGATTGCATGGTTTCGGGCCTTGCGAGTTCGTGAGCGGAGATAGTGAGAGTTGAGCAACTACTACGAGCGTATCTTCTCATCGAAAGATCGGGCCAACAATAGGATCTTGGGTTCATCATAGGGCCATTCGATTAGGTTGATTAGATAAATTCGGTTAGCGGTGGATTCTCGCTAACTTGCAAATCAAATTACACTCTCATCCTATTTAGTTAATTGGTAGTTGGTTGATAGGGTGATTAGGAAATGACAGATAGCCACCAGTAAGTAGTCCAAAGTGTTTAGGGGTTGATTGAAAAGATTATGGGCTAAACCTCCATTAACACTAAAAGGAAGTTGCAGTATAAAAATATGAAAAACATGAAGTCTCCTGGCAATGGGCCTCCTATCAGTAAATAGTTAGTTTAAAGACACCTCAATAGAAATTACACCTTGACTAAGTCCATCAGTAGGTAGTATTTGCAATTAAAAAGATAGCTATCTCAATCTATAAATACTAATGGCAGTGAGATTGAAAGAACCAACTAGCTATGAGTTGCAAAGACAAAACTACTTAGGAATCATGCTAGGATAGTTGCTTAGGTGTCACTAGGATGATACTAACTTAAGAAATTAAGCTAACTAGTAGGGTTATTACTTATTAGCAAGGATAACCCGGGGTAGCAAGTCCATTCCTAAATTAAGTGATTAGTAAATGTTATAAGTTGATCAACCTAGGTAATTAAAGGCTAACTAAGAGAAAACCATCTACTACTAACAGATGTTATAGCCGACATCGGGACACTCAAGTGGATTAGCAAAACGAAGATTGGAATTTAAAGAGAGTAGTCGAGAGCACTTAAGCTCAAAAGAATTGTGCATTGTAACATATATGGACAGGAAGAGACTTAGATGAAAACTTGAAATAACGGTGGGTTCATAAACCTACTAAATGACTAACTGATTACTCAAAAGCATTGTTTAATTGGGTATTTGAATTAGTTAACAAATACTCATTCTCTTAATAAATTCTCCTATTGAACTACATGAACAAGGAAGGCAATCTAAGAATAGTTAGAAATAAAAGTAGTCAAATGACTTTGCTAATACAAATAGTTAGAAAGTTCATTAAGTCAGTTAAGCTTAGGACATTAAGCTAATAAGAGGCAACCTAATCTAAATAACAGATATTGATGTGAAATATTCCAAACCAACAGTGAACAACCAATTGGTTAGTGAGCTAATGAATCAAAGAGAGCTTTGATTAAGCAAAGAATTAAGAGGATAAGAAGAAAATGAGAACAACAAGTGACCTACTAATGGAAAGCATAAAATTTTAGAAAATAAACTCTCATCGTCACTTTTATCTATTTTCAAGATTTAACAAATTAATGCAAATCAAAACACTAATAACTTTTACATATGAATTCGGAATCAAATGAATCTTTTTGCTAAACTCATATAAAATCATTCTCTGTAATAATATGCAATAATATTTGGATTTTCTTGTTATTGGATTTATTTCTCTATTTGTGTTTTGTTTTTGGTTCTTTCGAATAGACACAGGAATTCGCGAGCAAGTTTATCAACGATCAAGCGACCCCACTCTCTGACCAATATAAGCAAGAGCAAGGCAAGCACCTCCTTTGATCATATTGATCCCAGTATTTTACTTATTATACTTTGTTTTGCAAATTCTATTATTGCATGCGCGTATGTTCAATATTAAATTGCTATATTTGGGATGTTGGTAGCTGTAAATCCTAATTGCTACATGAATTCTTTTGACATGTTGATATCCCTACTTTGTTGACATTAGGATATGGGTTAGACAATATATAATGTCAATTGAAAATTTTGAGTGCAAGCTATCGCACAAATGCTTACTAGAATGATAGAATTTTCTGAAAAAGAATGTATAAAGGACACCATGGTAAATGTGAATTTAGGAGATTTGTGGAAATGTTCAGAGGGGTGTGCCTCTGTTATTTTGGTATTAAAGCAAAATGCAAAAACCTAGTTTTAGACGCGGGCGAGTTATATTATATTCTGAAAAAGTGGGAAAGGAACCTCACTAGTAGATGGGGGAGATTCTCGCCCGGGTCGATTAAGGACCGAACATCGGTATATCCGACCTAAGCATAAGCGTGCAACCATAGTGCCATTTATGGGGTGGCCTTAGCTAATTAAGTTGTCGAGAACTAGCCTTGCATGAGGGGTAGGCAGTAGACGTGCCGCATACCAAAGGAACGGTATGCCGATATAACGACGAATGCCTCGCTGGGACAGGGATAACTGGGCGAAGTGTGAAAAACGTAGCACCTAGACGGGTATGCCTGGGTTCAGTGAGGAACAACATTCGACGGGCTAAGTGCAAGGTTAGGACTAGATAATGTAAAGGCTTCACACGTGCTCTAGGCCGCTACCTAAGGTAGTGAGTGGTGGCATAGATATATGCTTGGGACAAACTAGAGAATTCGTGTACTGTGGGTAAAGTTGTACCCCTCTGCAGAGTGTAAATCTATTATAATAGCCGTGCTCACGGTGATGAGCGTGCTAAGTGTAGTATTTGCTGGGTATAGTTTTGATTTTCACAAAAACTGTCTTATCGGGAAATTGTGGGAAGTGGTTTGTGATTTATTTGAGATAACTGCCATGTTATGGCTGCACGTAAATTGTTGCTCGCAGCCAAGGAAGACTGTGAGCTGTAGTTGTTCTTATTATTGGATCATTCAATTACTTACTTACTGTCCTGTTATCTATTTAACTGCTCATTTCAAATTATGTTGCAAAGTACTACTTATGAATATTGCAAATAAAACCTGCTTAGCGCAAAATAACTTGTAGCATAGAGCCTTCTCTTGATTAGCCTTGCATTTAATATAACATTTGCGATACACTAAAAGTCTTGCTGAGTACACAAGTACTCTATCTTACTTTTATTGTTGTTTAGAGTATGAAGATGAACCGACGCCAGGCGACGCTTTCTTTGCACCCAGAACCGGAGGGTTCGGGGATGGGTCTATCTTTGCGATACACTAAAAGTCTTGCTGAGTACACAAGTACTCTATCTTACTTTTATTGTTGTTTAGAGTATGAAGATGAACCGACGCCAGGCGACGCTTTCTTTGCACCCAGAACCGGAGGGTTCGGGGATGGGTCTATCTAGGATTTGTTTCTTGTCGGTTGCCTTTGGGTATGGATGGGCACACCGCTGGAATTTGTTTACTTTCACCACTTTTAATCTTCCGCTGCTATTTCTATTACTCTGTTACTTCTGGTACTTAAGACTTATTTGTCCGGTCGGCATGAACTCTCGCTCGATTTCTTGTGTCGGTGACAACATGTGGATGTGGATTTGAGAGTTAAATGCACCGCCTTCGGTGGTGGCGACCAGATAGGAGACGGTGGCATGTGGATTCCAGCCAGCCATTCCTCTCTCTCTCTCTCTCTCTCTCTCTCTCTCTCTCTTCAACTCCTTCAGCCATGGATTCCATATCGGGAGGTGTGGCGAGGAAGACGACTGCTTCAATTCCATGGTGGCAGATCTGTGAGGGGAAGAATGGGGGAGAATTGGGTGGGTGGTAAGATTGGGGCTGTCCGACGAGGGAGAAGGCAGGGGACACCGTTGACGGAGAAGACTTGTGTGGGCGTCTCTCTCCCCCTCCTGCGAGGAGTTGGCTGGCGGAGAGTGGAGACTAGTTCCTGTGTGAGAGAGAGAGAGAGGAGAGAGGGAGAATTGGAGTATTTCAGCATACAGAGATGCATGAGAGGCAGTGCTGGGGAAAGTGGACGGAGAGGTCAAGTGGTTGGAGACAGTAAAAAATTAGTCACTGGGTCTAGGAGGCAAATGAAGGATGGGTGATGAGTTAGGGGTGAGACTGTGGACATGGACTGAGGATGGGTGAGTCTTAGGACTCTAGAAGCAGCGTTTGATATTTTTGCTTGCTCCGGACGTCAGTAGGTAAGCATTTGCCGAAGGAAGGATGGGATCGAGTCACTGGAGTGGAGGGTCGCGGCGTTAACGATGGTAACCCACTTCCGATATTATACCAGTGGTATCCAAATGGGTGGCACGACCTGGTTGTAACATCCCAATTTTCAGGCTTGTGTTTCAAATGTAAGAAAATGAGTAGAAATTAAAACTTTTCTTACATCATGTATTTCCTGTGTACTAAACAATTATTGTACAAGAGCTATGGAAATACAAAGTCACAAGTCTTTGATCCAAATCTTGATCTTTCAAAAACAATCTTGTCAAATCTTTTGATCATCTCCTGAAATATTTTTCCTAAGTTCTTGGATGGTATGTTACCCTTTGAAAAATTTCACAATTTTAGAAATTGTTTGAATATTTTTAGAGGGCAATCAAACTGTTTGACTCTTAGTCAAACCTTGAACCAAGACCTTGTAGAATTTTTGGAGAAAATGCATAGTACAAAAACCTCTGAAAATTTTACTCAAGGTCAATACCTTAGTCAGCAAGCTCTGTAAAATTTCAGAATTTTGGAGTTATTTTGCTACCTCTAAGAAATCCTCAAAGTCTCACTGGAATTAAAACCTAAAACCTAGTTCACTGTTCCTTGGGTTTGAGTTTGACTCGGCTCGAGCGGTGGACTTGGCGAACCAACTAATTGCACTGGTTCCCTTCTAGCGCGCTCGATATCACCGTTGATTTAAATCGCTCGGCCTCGTTGCGCGAGCATTCGACCGTCTTGGATGCGCTATTCATTTTGGACCGTTGGATCTCGATCCAACCGCCCGATTTCGAGGGCATTCGGTCGTCCCGGACCAATTTAAATCGCAGCCGTCCATCTCAGATCCGACGGCCACGATTCCTTCGCCGTTCTTCTTCCTCCTCTGCCTCTCGTGCGGTCTGCGTGCGTCAATGGCGAAAGAGAGAGAGCGAGGCGGTTCGTTGTGTCACTGAGCTTGCTCGTCAACGCCTCTCTGGGGCATTAAATGCGCCTGTGCTTTCGCTCCTCCATCCCGAGTCTCACTTGCCCCCATCATTTCTTGGTCCATGGCCGTAGCATGAACCGAGCTCACTGTGAGCTCTTGTTCTTGCTCGAAACCCTAATCCTTCCTCTATATAAACCCCTCTAGGTCCTCCTAGTGTTCCTTTTACACCCCACTTTGCTCACTCTCTGTGTTTGAGCTCAAGACTACTTCAAATCCTCAAACCACCATTGTTGACTCAAGAGCTCCAATGGCGATCTTGGTGTCCAGTGGTTCACCTTCAATCTTTCTTGTACCCTTTCGAGCTCCTCAACTTCCTTTATATTTCCCCTAACTTAATTTTGGGTTGCATTCATAGGAATCACTCAATTTTAGTTTTGGAGATTTTCGGCCGATTTCACCCCCTTTCTTCTCCAACTCCGGTAAGTGAATCTTTTTGCAATTACTTACTTGTGGAGCTTATGGGAACCTTAAGGAAGCTATTTTGATCACCCATTGGTGTTCATTTCGCTCAGGTTGTCATTTTCTTCTTCATCTTCCTCGGCTCCGGTGAACTCCATCGTGTTCAAGCTTCTCCGGCCATCTTTGAAGCTCCTCTCGGTTAAGGTAGCTTCTATTTAGTCCCTAGAAGTGTTGGCACTCGCTTTCCTGAACCGCAGCGGAGCATTTTGCTATTTTCATGTTTTGCCGAAATAGCCTCCTTCTGTGTTTTCCGGCTCGCCGGCATTCTAGACCTCCACCGCCGGCGAGGTCATCACCATTAGGTTCGCATCGCTATTGCGAGTCCATTTTGATGTTTTGTGGCGCCGCCATGCCGAGTCGCGGCGACAAGCCACTGTTCTCGCTCGGGGTTTTGCCGGGCATAAACTCCCGTTTTCGTCATCTAATTAGGACACAGTTAATACCCAATCATTAGTAGTATTAATGGTGTCTTAATCTGGCCAGATGTCTCACTGACATGTGGGCCCGTAAGCCTAAAACCAAGAACCAGTAGTCATTAGGGCTGATTTTGGGTTTATTTATTGCTAATCATTGTTAGCAATAAATGTGCCGAAGCCGCCAGCCTGTGCCACTGCCAGGTGGGCCCTCAGTCCCTAAGTCCATCTCTATGTAAATCGTTGGGACATATTAATTGCTAATCATCACTAATCATTGGTCATTAGTAATTAATTATCTGTCCTAAAACCTCCTTGTGTCTCGCTGCCATGTGGACCCGTGCCTTTGGCACGTGTGTTAAAGCTCGCGTGTGTGACTTACAGTCACTGACATGCGGCCCCACGTGCCAGCGCTCCTGGTTGCACGTCGATCTTGGACCGCCGTCCATTTTGCGATCTGCGGCCCAGATCTGGTATGCGTTCGGACCATCTGGTTCCCCTCTTCATCCTGGACCGTCCATCTCACGATCTGCGGCTGAGATCGTGTGTGCAATCGGACTCTCCGATTAGATATGTGCTCAGAGACGTTCATCTTTAGATCTGCGGTCGTGGTTAGTCGAGGCAACCGCACCGTCCGGTTGCATCCTTCCTCGTGAGCCGTTGGATCTTGATCCAACGGTGGGCTCTTTAGGATCGCGCGTCGCGCTTGCTTTTTCGTGCGTGTGGCTCGTTGGATTTCGCATCAACGGCCCACGAGCGCCCACGCTGCTTATTTCCGTTTAAGTTGGATTTCGTTTACGTAAGTATTTATTTATCAACTAAAATTGTATCGAACTTTAGAAATTCATAACTAAATCATTTTAACTCCTTTTAGATGTTTCCACTGTAATAAATTTTTATGCCTCTGTAGTTTAATATAAAAATGTAATTGAGCATGTTCTGTCACAGAAAATTGTGTAACTCAAATAGCTTGTTTTCTCCAATTTTGAATATCCCAAAATAGAATTAAACTTGTAAATGCATATCTTTTCTGTACAACTCCAAAATGTGCAAAATCAATTTTGTTAAATTCCTCTGTTAGTGTACCTTAATATGAAATAGGTTTTGAGCATGTTTATGATTCTGGAAAATGTAATGTGCTAGGGTTACAACTTAGAAAAATCATAAGTAAATCATTATAGCTCCAAATTTAGTAAGCTCAACTTTTCTGTTATTAGGATGTCATATTATACCTGCTATAAAAATTTCGGACCTTAGATCATTCTAGAAATTTTCACCATGAACAGTACCTATAATTAATTTAGTTGATTTTAAGAGGCTGAGAAAGAGTAAATTGACTGTAACTTTTGCATCATAGATCCGAATTGCATGATTCTTGTTCCTAAAATTGTATAAAATCATCCTCTTGTTGCTGTATAAATTTCTTGGGATTTGGATGTTCTTTGCTATTAAGTTTTATTTGGTGTTCTTCGTTCTTATTGGTGTTATCGTATTTTCGCGTTAGGTTCCGAAGAATATATTGAGCTTGAGAATCCTCCTCTGCAGCAAGAACAACCCCAGCAAGGCAAGCAGTTTGATCATGTTAATCCCAATATTTTAAGTATTTATGTTAATTACAAATACTATGTATGCATTGCTACTTTGTGTTAAACTATTGTCGTTAGTTGGCCTAGTAGATGCCTTTCCTTAGCAAATGATTATTCTCTACTACCGTGAGCCTAGGTTATTGCTGTGATTAGGGCTCGTGGATGAGCTTTTGTCACTTAGTAGTTGCGAATAAATTGCTTAGCCATGCTTAGCTTCCGGTAGAAATGGGCGGTTATGGACTTGTCGATAACCTTGATCACATAAAACTTATTATGATTTATGATTTCAGCCTTGTGTCATGTCTACTTATGAAAACTAAAACTGAAAATAAAATGATTTAGACTTGGGCACAATGGTATGTCGGTGTGCTTCAGGTGTGATCGAATGGTGCCCGGTCATTAAGGACCGAGTTACTTGCATCACCGCTTGAGCATTTTGCGTGCTAACCACACTAGAGGGTATGGGACCTCTCTTGACTTAGTACTTTGGCGTGTATTGGCTTGGTCGCAGGAGTCGCATGAGGATGGTGCTGGGCATTGTAGTGTCCAAAGGCTTCCCCGTGATGGCTAGTTGTCTTTCGGCTTGCAATGTAAGCGTATGGATTCGATCCATACGAGCGGCTCGTAGTCAATGCACAATATTGGAAAGCGTCTCGTAGGACTTAGTCGTGCGCATACCTTGGAAGTGTGCTTTGTGGCTTAAAGGCGATCCAAGTGTGGGTACATTGGTACACCCTGTAGGGTTAAAACTATTCGAATAGCCTCGTCCTAGGTTATGGACACGCTTCGGATCGCCCGTGAGAACTAGACTACAACCTTTTAATTAAAATTTGATGGGTGATGCGAATCGGGATTCGTGCTATGTTGTGGTGGCTATTGGGATAGTCACTTCAGTGGTTACTTGTATGTATCTTTACTTGATATTTTGACAACATAACAGATTTGCAAACTTGCTTTTAAATGTATTACGTTATTGCAAATAAAGTTGGCTTTGTGCAAAATGAGACATACAACCTCCACCTAAATAAGCTTGCATGTAGCATATGAATAGGTCTGCTATTCCACACGTCAGTCTTGCGAGTACCTTGTGTACTCATTGTTCTTGCTTAAATGTAAATTGTTGCAGAGGAAGAAGGTGAGCTCGATGGGCCTCACTTCTGTGAGTTGTGCTGTGGTAGCCTGAGAGACGTCTAGCTTGGCGGCTCGGTCGGTTGCCTTGTGGGTTGTGTGGCTAACCGGTCGACTTTTGTTCTAGCCATCTTATGGCACCTTTTGCTTCCGCTGTCATTTTTGTATATTGTTCTATTGGCCGGTCGGCTCTTTTGTAATAACTTTACTTTATGTATGTCGTTGTTGAACTTAGTGATGTATGTTGTATGAAAATGATGTGTAATTTTGTGATGATGTGTATATGCTGCAATTCTGGGAAGCATATGTCCATCGAGGCTTAGAATGTTTAATTAGTAACGCTAGAACCATTTGGAGGTTAAGTGTTACTAGTTAAATATTCCGGGTCCTCACAACCTGGTCGAGCGTGGCACGATCTGGCGCGGCATGTCTAGGGAATTGAGTCAAACCGTGTCTTTCTATAGTAATTATGTATAGTATATTTTTAAATGACTTCAGTTTTGGAAGCCACATCTTGGTTGAGTGATATCGACTCGGGTAATTGTTTATGAGCCGTGTAATTATAGTACCTCGCATGCTTTTGTAGTTACGGAATGTGTGTTTGTCTAAATAGATTTGTGTTGTGGCCTTGCCATTGCAGATGTGTACACTAGTTGTTTGTACAAATGCATGAGGAGGAACATTGCACGTAGGACGATATCAAGGAACACATCGGAGAGGACTGAAGAGTATGGGGAGCAGAGTTTATCTTACTAATCTTATTGATGTGAATTTTTACATGCCATATGCTATTTAGTTTGGCATTTAATTGTCGAACAAGAATTATCCTTAGCTCTTGCCTCTGATGTTGTACAGCTATGACTAGAGTTCGATTATCCATGAGGATTTGTTTGTTGTATTAACAGTTCACATTAGGTAGTAAATGCCTACATTGCCTTTGTAGGCAAAATTATGTGTGATTTCACCAGACTAGAAGAGTTTGCAATTGGAGAGTAGGTGCTACTTCAGCAATCAGCATGCTGCCCCGCCCCAATCAAGAGGTCAGGTATGTTTTTTTATTAGGGTTTTAAGCATGATGTGTTTTCAGTAGCTTTATCTTGGTATGTTATCAGTGATGGAGCCAGGAATTTGGTGTTGAGGGTGCACACATAAAGCAACGCCGGGTACGATTAGTTCAAATCAGGGGAAAAGCTACCGGTTGGAAAAATATTTCGGAGCCTAGAGATTGACCCGGTTGCTGGAATTTTCAGATTTATTTCGGCCGGAATTTTCGAATCGAAATTTGAATTTGTTGTGAAGTTAAAACGAAAAATACAGAAAAAAATGCATAGCCAAGGTTTGAACCCAAAACCAACCTCTTCAAGACTAAGGGTGTTTCCACCACGGCACATGCACTCTTGTGTTTGCATATGGTTACAAACTTTCTTTATATGTGGCAAAAAAAACTAGTAAATCCGAAATTTTTTGGCCTGCTGGAAATTTTACCGGAGGGGTCCGATAGATCCGATTTTCACCGGTAACCGCCGAAATTTCGCCAAAAAAGTTTTCACTGGTTCAAACTACGCATCGCCCAATGAAGCCAGGAATTTGCTCGTTAGAAGTAAAAAAACGTTAAGAAAAAAGAACGGAGGAAATTGTTCACTAGTATCTTTTCGCATGTCATTACTATAATAATTAATTTGGAAAATGACTTGCATAATAATATGAATGTGAGAAAAATAGAAGTTGCACCATGCGCATCTGCAAAACCATTGGTCTTAGTGAGTAGCGCGTCGCCTACTGCTGCTTGCTGCTCCCACACTGGTGCCACGCCGCCCACCGCGCCTCACCGACCGCCAAGCCGCAGGAACCAAATTGGGGAGGAGTTGGAGTACTGGAGATAGAGATGGATATGGGCTGGTGAGTGATGAGATGGTTGTGGGCTGGTGGAGGCACGAGCGGGCCGTAGGTTGTGAGCTGAGCTTCCAAGAGAGTGCACACCAAGGAGTACTATGAATATAGCCCAAATGCAGAACTGGTCCTTGGAAATGTTTTCAATTTTTTTATGTGCCCAGGCAGCACTACTGGCTCCACCTATAATTGTACCTAGAGATCAATTACTGGTACTCTGCAGGTGTGCATCAGGAAGTGATTGTTTCAGTTGGTGATTGTAGCCAGCCGAGATGACACCATGACGGAACAAAAGGCTACGCCAAGAACCGAAACGTTTCGTCAGAACAGATGCCAAAAGTCTTTGCTAGCTTGTACAACTAGTCTTTTGTGATAGTACTCTCTGTGATCGATTGTATAATAACTTAGGAAGGTGCAGGTGCAGGTGCCTCACTGCCTGGCAACTTGCTCTGGTTAGTGGCCTGGTGGGCTAAATTGTTGAAATGGCCAGCCCAAATGCCCAACTGCTGAGTGCTTATACATAGTTAAAAAAAAATCATTTATTTTTGGGGTGCCCGTGCACCAGGGGCACCCCCTGCCGCCGCCCATGCATGTCATATACAAAATTAAACTTGAAGTTATATTCTTAGTGCATCGATCTTGCTTTTTGTTGATTTATATTTAAAGAGGATATAACTCTTTATTTTTTCCTAGAGTATATTGCATTATTGCCTATGCTCCTAGATTATCAAAAGCTTTTGTGAATTGACCACCATCTATATAGAGAGAAGAAGAGGTGATTATTTAGCTAGATCTTATAGACTTGAATCTGCCAATGAGATAGCATGACCTATGATAAGGGTTTTGTATTTTCCAGCTACTGCCATACCAGCGGCATAAAGCATGGTGACTGTTTAGTGTGGATTGTTGTAGTTGGTGATTGTAGACATGAGCTAATGTGATTTTATTTGGTCTAGGTTTTTTTTAAAAGAAAAAACCGGTTTTCTAAAGATCAAACAAACTGACTCATTCGGTAACTCGGACTCGAGTAAGCCCAAGTGATCGACTTTATCTGCTGTCATATGTACTTGACTCGATCTGCAGGTGGTCCCCACCCTAATGAGCACAAGGAACGGGAAAAAAAAATCATATAGGACCTGGTTCACCACTCTATCAATGTAGACCAACTTCACCATTTGACACGTGTCTTTTCACGAATCTCAAAGCGCACAGCCCTATAAATCACTGATGTGAGTTTTCACGAATTGAATACTGAAGTCTAGCATGTCACGCTTTGAGATTTGTGAAAAGACATGTGTCATGCGGTGGAGTTGGTTTACATTGATGAAGTTATGGACCAGATGCTATAGGATTTTTTCCCCAAGGAACGGAAAGCACGCGGTGATGGGATTTGATTTGAATTGCTTTTTTATTTACCCATGCAAAAATATAGCAAGCTTAGATTTTATTTGGCCAAGACGAACAAGAATCCAGATAGGATTCCCTTCTTTTGTGCTGGAAAATAAATCTCCAAACTCCCCCATCACATTCACGTGTACTAATGTACATCCTGCATGCATGCTGCTATTTGCACCCACCGATTCCCAAGCAGCCCATACATGAACAATTCCTAAAGTGCAGTTACATTTTTAAGACAGAGTACAACTAGGAGGACGCGCATCACACACACCCTACTGATGCTACATGCACATATATACGTACACGTCCTCTACACACTAGAAATTTGAGGTTCTGGAGCACGGCACCATTAGGGGGTAGAGGCTGAGCGATTAGATTGGGGTAGCTCAAAGAGAGACATGAATTTGTTATCATTCAATTTAAGCTACTTTTGAAAGGAAAAATTGAGGATTTATCACTCCTAAGCTTATTGATTTAGAATTTGCCACCTTTAAGTTTTATCTTGATTATTGGCCACTCCTAAGCACCAAATACCTGTGATTTGACACCCAGGGCATATCCGAGTATTTTTGTTTTTGTTTGGCATCAAAATCCATTGTGAAAAGACGCATTTACCTATCCCTATTCGAGAAGAAACTTATATATAGGTGGTAAATCCTAAATCAAGGTGCTTAGGAGTAGCAAATCCTCAATTTTCCTTATAAAAATAGAACTTTTCTTAAGAGAAAACTTTTTATATCAAAAAATTAATAGAAAACAAATAATGATCATGATGGATATTAACTTGAGCTTAGTGTATTTTGGTGCACCTGCACACTTCACCGAGCGGTGTGACAGAAGCCAAATATGAGGAAGAAGTGCTTGATCAAACTCTAAACTTACAAGAAGATGAAATATCATGCACGTGTATGGTACAAATTAGACTCAATACTAGCTTAAAAATTTGTGAAGAAAATAGAATCTCGAATAGCGCAGTATCTTGGCACAAGAGGGTCCCTAGCCCCCTATGAATGGGCACCCCCTCCTGCGGTTTTACGCACCCAAACTTCGAGTTCTAGAGCTAATTTTGGCGGATTTTGACCCTGGAAATCACGTCTTTTCTACTTGATATGGCTTGGTCTAGTCTGTTCTTGTTGGCGAATTTTCGCTCCGGTTATGCAGCTTCTACTTTAACTTCTGTGAGAGGTACGATGTAGCCCTTCAAGTTGTTTTAATCTTTTAGTTGATCTGATCTACCTCTAGTTTGCTTCCTCTATTTCTATTTGTCGAATCGTTTAGTTCATGTAGTATGCTTACACAGATAGAAATCCACTATAGATAACCCCCCCAAAAAACTACTCGAGATCTTTTTTTTTCTTTGAAATAACGAATTCTCGAGATTGATGAAACGACTTATAAAACAAGAAGAAAATTGTATTTCCCTAAAATATGAACTTTGATTGGTTAATTACCGTATATGCGCGCAGGAGCGGTAAAACACCCCAGAAGAACCAAGAAAAGTAGCACGAGTCCTTGGCTAGTGTGCTTCATGTGCTGCGCCAGTGTGTGCTGTTCGTCAGGATCGTGACTTATCATAATCACTCCATGGTTAATATATATAGCAAATGTAATTAATACCAGCACTAATTTCTCACCAAAGATTAATAGTGTCACTACTACAGAACAGACCTTTGGTCGAACTGCCAAATGGGCAATAGTCTCGGAGAAAATTGCGTCCGGGACCAAAAATATCTTTAGTCCCGGTTGGTAACACTAACCGACTAAATCCCTCTGCAAAGCACGCTACAGAGCCGTTGGGCGGGGCCTCGCCCAACGGCTCGTAGCAAGCTTGCAGAGAGGACTTTAGTCCCGGTTGGTGTTACCAACCGACTAAATGTCAACCTTTAGTCCCGGTTGGTACTACAATCCGACTAAATCTTTAGTCCCGGATTGTAGTACCAACCTGACTAAGGTTGACATTTAGTCCCGGTTAGTAACACCAACCGGGACTAAATGTCCTTCTATTTAAACTCTGTTTGGCGTTCGTCGCCACAGAGCCGGAACGCCGTGGTCGCCGCCGGGACACGCCGCTTCTTCTGTACCACCGCGAGCCGTTCATTCACTCAACCGTATTCACCGGCGTGTTCGCGTAAGCTCTGATGCTAACCCCGCCGTCCATTTGACATCTACCGCACCGCCGCCCATTTTTCTTTTATTTTCGATTTTTGAATAGTACAGAGTTTGTGATTTTTGTATAATTAAATCTAGAGCTCCAAAAATTCTGAAAGTTTTGTGTATGCTCTCGACATGTATACTATCTATGAAAAATATGAAATGTAGTGAAATTTGAATAATTTTTATATGTTATAAAAATTGCCAATTAATTCATAAATGGAACTTTCATGATTTTTGTAGGCCACAATAAATTTCCAAAAATCATGAAATTTGTTTTTCCACTAAGTTACACTGTGAACAGTCCATATAAAAATTTTGAGGCTATTTGGACAAAGTTGAATTTATACCTATTTTATGCTTATTTATTTAATTATTATTCCATGAATTTTGTAGGCTAAATTAATGATCCAAAATTCTGAAAATTGTTTTGCCATGACACATGATGGTGTTCCATGGCATGTTACTCAATTAGTTCATTAGAGAAATAGAGAATTTTGGTGTATTTTTTAATTTCATTTGTTTACAAAAATGAGAAATTTAATTATGTGATATGTCATATAATGCAGACGATGACACGCCATTGGATGTACAATGTCGATCGCCGCTCAAAGAGTTCATTGATGGTGTGCATTATTTCTTAAGAGTGGCCGAGGCAAACAAGCGGGATGGTTTCATGTCTTTGTCCATGTGCCCCGTGTAAGAATTTGAAGGAATATTCTAGCTCAAGGAGTCTTCACTCACACTTGTTGAAGTCGGGTTTCATGCCAAACTATATTTGTTTGACCAAGCACGGAGAAACCGGGTTATAATGGAAGAAGGTGAAGAAGAACAATTGGACCCAGCGACATTATTGTTCAATACGGTGACTTCGATGATACCGCAATGGGCGAAATCAAGAAGAGGCAGGCGCGTAAGACACACTCACAAGATGATGCTCTTGGTGATGTCATTCGTGATGCACAAAGAGATTGCGAAAGTGAAAAGGAGAAGGCTAAGTTTGACCGCATGCTAGACGATCACAAGAAATTACTATACCGTCCGTAGAAGATGGGCAAAAAGTTGGGTACAACATCGAGTTGCTACAATGGAAGGCACAGAATGGTGTATCCGACAAGGCATTTGGGCAATTATCGAAGATCCAAAAAGATGCTTCCAAGCCTAACGAATTGCCCGCCACTACGCATTTAGCAAAACAGTCGTCGCCCTTTGGGATTAGAAATCCGTAAGATACATGCATGTCGAATGATCGCATCTGTATCATGGCAAGGACTACGAGAATTTGGATGAATGCCCGTATGCAAAGCGTCGCGATATAAGATCAGCGAGATGACCTGGCGATGTTGAGGGCTAAGAACGCCCCAGAAGAAAATCCTCGCCAAGGTTATGTGGTATGCTCCTATAATACCACGCTGAAACGTCTGTTGAAACAAGGACCATGCAAAGTTGTTGCGATGGCACAAAGAAGACCGTAAGGTAGACAACATGTTGAGACACCTGCCGATGGGTCCCGGTGGAGAGCAATAGACAGAGAATTCCGGAGTTTGCGGATGACGCAAGAAACCTAAGGTTCGCTTTAAATGCGGATGGTATGAATCCTTTGGGGACCGAGCACTAGTCATAGCACTTGGCACATTACTCTATGTATCTACAACCTTCCTCCATGGTTATGCATGAAGCGGAAGTTCATTATGATGCCGTGCTCATCCAAGGCCCGAGGCAACCTGGCAACGACATCGATGTCTACCTGAGGCCATTAGTTGAGGAACTCCTGCTTTTATGGAGCAAACCAGGTGTACGTGTGTGGGATGAGTACAAACAGGAACACTTCGACCTGCGAGCATTGTTGTTCGTAACAATCAATGATTGGCCTGCTCTAAGTAATCTTTCGGAGACGAGACAAACAAGGGATACAATGCATGCACACACCGTTTTGATGACATTGACGGTATATATTTGAAAAATGTCGAAGGTCGTGTACCTTGGCCATCGTCGTTTTCTTCCTATGAATCACCAACTAAGAAAGAAAGGCAAGCATTTTAAAGGTAAGGCAGACCACCGAACCAAGCCTCGCAACCGAACTGGGGAGGATGTACTTGATATGGTCAAGGATGTGCAAGTAGTCTTTGGAAAGGGACAAGGCAAATGAACTGCTCCAAAGATGCTAAGGGACACGCACCCATGTGGAAGAAGAAGTCCATATTTTGGGAGCTACCCTATTGGCAAGTCCTAGAGGTCCGCAACGCGATCGACGTGATGCACCGACAAAGAATCTTTGTGTGAACTCGCTAGGATTCATGGATGTGTATGGAAAGTCTAAGGATTCACTCGAAGCACGACAGACTTGCAAGCACATGAAAGAACGAGACAACTCGCATCCAGAGAAGACAGGCGATGGACGCCATTACTTAAGACTCGCTAGCTTCACTCTTAGCAAAGAAGAGAAGGAAAGCATGTTTGAATGCCTAAACGAAAGATCAAGGTCCCATCCGATTCTCCTCCAATATAAAGCGTATAATAAAAATGCCGAGAAGAAATTCCTACACTTAAAGTCCCATGAGCGCCACGTGCTTATGACGCAATTGCTTCCGGTTGCTTTAAGAGGAATTCTACCTCCACATGTACGTCCTGCCACCGTGAAGCTATGTGCATTCCTCAATGCAATTTCTCGAAGGCAATCAATCCAATGGAACTAGCTACTCTACGAATGATGTGGTTCAATGTCTTGTCGACTTTGAGTTGGTGTTCCTCCATCCTTCTTTAATATCATGACACACCTCCTAGTTCACCGGTCAAGGAGATTAATATTCTCGGTCTGTGTTCCTACACAACATGTTCCCTTTGAGAGGTTCATGGGAGTCCCAAGAAATATGTTCACCAGCGTGCTCGGCCGTATGAAGCATCGCCAAGGGCTACGGGACGAGAGGAGGTCATTGAGTTCGTGTTGACTTCATTCCCGACCTTGACCCGATTGGTGTTCTGAATCGCGACACGAGGAGACTTAGTGGAAAGGGAACACTAGGGAATAAAACATATATCGATGCGGGGACGATTATTTCAATAAAGCGCACTACGCTTCTTCAAAACTCCTCCGTGGTGGAGCCGTATGTCGAGGTACACAAGGAATTCCTACGATCCCGCCTGTGGAAGAATGAAGCTTGGATTAGGCGTCATCACATGGAAACTTTCAGTGGTTGGTTGCGAAAAGAATGTCGAGTGATGACAATATTGATGAGCAATCAGTATTTGTTGGTTAGGCAACCGTCGTGGCACATCCTCACGCATAAAAGTGCGAGATAAATGGAAATACATTTTACATCGTAGCCCAAGATAAAAGGAGCACGAACCAAAGCAGTGGTGTCGCGTAGATGCCACAGCACCCAAATGGAAAGAGGCAAACATATTATGGCGCATAGAGGAGATTTGGGAACTAGACTACGCACCTAATTTTAAAGTCCCTTTGTTCCAGTGCCAATGGGTGAAGATGACCGAGGCGGGGTAACGATCGACAAGGAGTATGGAATGACAACAAAGTGGACCTCAACAATATTGGGTACAAAGGCGAACCATTCGTCCTTCTTTGATGTGAATCGGTGTTCTATGTGAAAGACATGTCTACAAAACCCAAGAGAGGGAAAAATGACGACAAATCAACCAATGAGCCAAAACGCCACATAGTTCTTTCAGGGAAAAGAAACATCGTGGGAATTGAGGACAAGTCAGACATGTCAGAAGATTATGAAAGGGATGATCGAATCCCGCCCTTCAGTGTGACCAAAGACCCAAGCATCCTGCTAAATGCCGAGGACACTCCATGGTTACGGCATGATCATAACCAAGGGTCATACGTCAAGAAGAAGTTCACCATCAGTGCCCGCTTGATATATAGTGATGTTTAATAAATAGTGTGTATTAGAGATTTTATGTAATAATTGTAACTTCAGATGTTTCTATCATATTTTTCTTGTTTTTTATCGTTTCAAATGAAATTCCTATTCGATAAAAGGACACATGTACCTCTGTGAAGCATGTCTTCTCCACTGGTGTAAAAATGACTTGAAATTTTTTTAGCAAGTATTTATGCCTTCAAATGAAATTCCCAGCTTGTGGTTTGAGCCCTTCATTTTGTTTATAGTTGGCTCTTCACTTCCCAGCTTGTGGTCACTATAAAAGTCGTTTGAAATGTCAATAAGATCTCTGTGCTTTCTGGGACATGATCGCAAATGTTCTCAAAGAACATTTGATGATTCTTTTACACAGCAACTTGGATCGAAGATTAAAACCTCAAACTGAAAGTTTCCATTGTATCTGAATACGAGGAAGTCACACAGCCTTATATCATTAGTGCTGACAAATGCCTCCCAACCTGCTTCGAGGACTAACTTATTCGGATATCCGTGACTACAATCGCAAATGCTTCCATTACATGCTTTCAATTTTATCTTTCACGGATCTTGTCTCCAAAACGCAAGTGCAAATTTTTTGGTATGATCTGCAAACATAAGGGGGGTAAACTCATATAATGTCAGAAAATGGTAAAGTGCAACTACTATGCAAAGGAAAAAATGGAAATTTCTCCTTAGTGGGGTATTGCTACATAAGGATTAAATTGCTTTTGGGGTTTTAAAACGGTTAGTCGAAATTTCATCGCACTTTAAAACAGGCCTAAAACAAGATGATCAAAGTAGCACAAAGGCTAATCAAGAAGACAAGAAGAGTAAAACCGCAAAAGTCGCGAATAAAGTACTAGTAGCAGTAGTAGTTCCAATCTCACCTATAGTTCCAATGAAATTCCTATTTGATGGTGGATTTCTCTGTCGCGCATTTGGACAATGAATGATGGAAAACCAAAAGATTAACATTAAAATGATGCAAAACAAATTTCCTATCGAAAACCAATAGTTTTATTTTTAAAAACTATTATTTTTAAAAATTTATGCCTAATATTTAATTTATTATGCATTTAACAAGAATTAGCATATTTATACAAATAAACTTAATACAAAACCCACCGGGACTAAAGGTTCTCTGGAAAATAGTGGCGGAATCGAATAGTGGGGACCTTTAGTCCCGGTTGCTAACACACCGGGACTAAAGGTTCTCTGTGTGATAATTGAATAGTGGGGACCTTTAGTCCCGGTTGCTAACACCGGGACTAAAGGTTCTCTGAAAATATGTCCTCACAAAAATTCACCTTTAGTCCCGGCCGTGGCACCACCCGACTAAAGGTTCTCTGAAAATATGTCCTCGCAAAATTCACCTTTAGTCCCGGCGTGGAACCACCCGGGACTAAAGGTCCAGCCTTTAGTCCCGGTCCGTATTACCACCGGGACTAAAGGTCTTTAGTCCGGTTGGTAAAACCGCCCGACTAAAGGTCCCCGGCACTTAAGCAACAGCTGTCTTCCATTCTTCCTCCACTTCCCATCGCGCCTCTCCTCGCCAGTCTCCTCGCGCGCCCTCTCCTCGCTGTCTCCTCGCGCGGCCGCTCTCTGCGACTCGCGCTGTCACGGCGGCGTGCTCCCGCCGTCTTCTCCGCGACCCGCCCTCTCCTCTCGCGCCGCGTCGTCTCCCAGCGCCGCGGCGCCTCCTCGTCGCCGCATCCTCGACCGAGGTTTGAAGGCAAACAATATTCTCCCAAATAATGCAAGACTAGCTATTTGAGTTTGCATATGGGCGCACATTTACTTCGTTTAATTCCAAAACCGAGAGAGTTGAACTTGGTCTTAGCTCACCGATTCTTGGTTCTCGGTTTGATTACTAGCAAGCAAGAAAGAAAGAAAAATAGAAGTAAAACAAAAGTGGTGACCGAACACCATTCACTAGCTTGAGCATTGTCCTCTCGAGTTTAGTTGATGTTTTGTGCAATCTTGTGCCCTAGATATCAATTGCAACAAGCTAGCATCTTTCTATAAATTTTACAACATGAGCTATATATTTAGTTTTCACTTATATCTTGTTAGCTCATTCTTTGGTTACATTAACTTACATCATCTTAGTGTGTGTGTTGACACCGATTTTGTCTGAAATTTAGAATATGAATAAATAATTATGTAAAAAATAATAATATCAAGTAAATAAATTATACTAACGGCTAAAATCCGTCACAACATAAAACAACTGAAAATTGTGAAGTAATTTTCTTAAGCAAAAATTGCTATGACGTATATGGACTAACTCACATAGTCCAACGGTCAATAATATTCCATCGACAAAAAACATCTGTGTATTCAATATTTAAGAATATTTGAAGTACTAGATGGGGCTTGACCTATGTGATGATACATTGGTCATATACGAGCCAAATAGATGCATGCGTGCTCACACATGAATTATATGCTTCATGTAGCCCTCATTAAACCAACAAATTAAAAGAGGATATTAATTAATCAACTAAGCTCTTGGACAAGACCCACACGAGCTCACATCATAAATAAGGCAGCTCGTGTGCATGAATTAAGCGATTGATTAGTTAATTGATTAACTAAAAAAGGTTAATTAATTAATTAAGAATGATGGGGCCACACGTCAGTCAAAGCAAATTGCGTCCGGGACCAAAAAGATCTTTAGTCCCGGTTGGTAACACCAACCGACTAAAAGTCCCCCCCAACGGATCCGTAGCAAAGCTTTTGCAGAGGGACTTTTAGTCCCGTTGGTGTTACCAACTCAAGGTAAATTGGTTGTATAAACAACTAGCCTACTAAGTATGTATGTACTAAAAACCATGCATGTTTCTCGGGTGGTAGGGTACGCAAATTATCGTATGGGCCATATGGCATACTAATAAAAATTTATGGAATGACTATACATTTCAATAATATGTTAGCACATATTTAAAATTTATTTATCAATGTTAGTGTTTGTTATCTTTATCACTCCATAAAATAAGTTGTTTTCACATATAATTGTGTAAAGTAGTCAATTAATTAGAAAGAAAGGCCAACTAATTATATACTAACGTTGAGTACTCATAATGCATGGTTTACTCGGTGCTAACATTTGATCAACTAATAATAACTTAACAATCATTCTTTACCCTATCTTTAAATACACCACTAACACAAATTTTCTAGATCCACCATCTCTTGAGTATTTCCAGTTAGACACCAAAAGTCCACCTTGCAGTAAAGGTTCGTAGAGTTCAAATTATCCCAAAGCTTACGGGCTAATATGCAAAAACAAAAGACTGCCTTGAGCGATCACCGCGGGGTCCAGTAGAGTAGTAGACCAATTCTCGCGCACTCGAAAATCGCCTCCGGCCTCCACTCATGAGGGAGCCGTGAGGCCCACCATCGGGCCCATAACGCCGCCTTATTTCGCCGTGAGGCCGTTCTTGAACTCAAGGTGGGTTCCTAAACCCGACGATACACTGCCGAAAACACCGAAATCACATTTACTTTAGCTGTGGATATGTGCTTCCTTTCGTAAGAACAATTTTATATTACTGAATGATAAGTTTTATATTACGCCGATATATTTGCAGAAATGGCCGACCCGAATGACAACATGGACGATGCCATCATGGATATTATCAACAATGGCGCCTTACAAGGTGCCCAAGTCGAAGGTGATGACAACAATCAAGAAGTAGATGACGGGAGTCAGTACTTTGCCGATTATGAAGATGAGGTCTATCTACAATCTCTTATGTATCTACAATCTCTTATGTATCTACAATCTTTGTGTTTCTACATTCGTAGCCCTCTGGATCGACGACAACAACGGGGAAGAGTAGAAATGTACGAGGCCCGAAGAAGCCGTTGGAGGGTCGGTTCATTCTCTCGGAATTCGAGGAGGATACAGGCAAAGTACTTGGACCACATGCACAGAAATTTGTCACCATCAGGGTGCCTTGTAGGACAGATCCCGATCAATGCTCGTGAATGGAAGCAAAAGAAAGAGGCTCCTCATATTAGTTTTGTCTCTGATCGTGACAAGGCACTAGTTTGGCAAGATGTCCTTCAACATTTCGCGCGATATGTAAGATGAAGCTTTGAAGGAGAGAGTTAGGAACTGGGCTATGAAGAAGATGGCCACACAATTCTAGTGTTGGAAGAAGAAATTGTACAACACATTTATCAAGAAGAACTCGACGCGATTTCAACACTAAGGCCTACGTCAAGTTGAGGCCGCTTTGGGATGAGTTTGTGCAGTTCAAGACATCGGAAGAGGGTGAGGCACGGGTGAGAAGGAACCAACAGAATGCCCGACAAAGCAATACCACCATCACTTGGGATCGGTGGCTCAGGAGTGCCATTCTAAGTGGGAAAGAATGGAGCAGAGATTCTTACCAAGGATCGAACGAGAATCAATCAACCGCCCGAGCGCCAAGTATTGGTTTTTCGGTCATGGGGAAGCTCGACCTAGAGACCGGAAAGATAGTGTATGGCGCAAAACTCCAAAGAGCAGCGAGAAAGATTTGCTTATGCTCGAGGCTTGGTAGAGTGGCAGTGTGGCAAACGAACAGAGATAAGGATGGTGACATACGCCCGGAGAGTACCGAACACGGTGGGCGAACAAGAGGCTATGGGGAGGTGTCGTGGGAGCATGCCTTCCTAAAGACAAAGCCACCTATAGAAGCCGCCAGAGAAAGAAGGACGAGGAGGCAGAGCGGATGCGCAGGATGGAGGAAATGGTTCTTGAGTCACGGAAGTGGCTCGTGAAGCAAGACTGAGAAAAAGCACTTGAAGCCAAAATGAATGAGGAAATCAAAGGCAAGTGCAGATAGCGATAAGTTCCATCCAAAGGCAAAGCGCATCGAGCCGGAGTCAACATCACCCCCTCATCGGTTGAAAAGCGATTGCGCTTCCACAGAGGTGCGGTGATTCAAGATGACGCAGGCTGCGCTTCCGTGGATGACATCACCGATCCTCTCACGACATGTGAGCCGCACATTCCAGAGGGGAATGCCACCGCCATGGTGGCTATCGGTGTTGTATCTCGATCGACCCTACGAAGACACCAAGATGCCATGGGGCATTAATACCTCCCGGATATGCTAGCGTATCGGTGGATAGAGTTGTGAAAGGTTATAGCAATGTGCGCCTTGACATTGAAGGAGGTGATGGGAGAAGACTTTAGGAGAAGCGGAGAAGACATTCATATGTTGGCGCAAGCGCTATATCATTATTCCCGGCGCCACCTCCTCCTCCTCAACAACCTAACCCTAGGTGCGGATGAAAGTGAACGAAACATTTTTTCACTAATTATGTATTGGCTTAAATAACGGTTTACTCATACCACGTTGTTTTCACGCAGAACCTCCCCAACCTAAGTCCAATTATCCATTCACCACCGGTCACGAGTGTTGCGGCGATGACAATGAAGTGGAAGACACGGCCGCATCCCCACCGCCCCATCTCCTCCACGACGGGATCCAATGCCGCCACCGCCCCATCGCCTCCACGGCGGGCTCCAACGCCGACACCGGTCGCCCCATCGCCTCCACGGCGGGCTCCAACGCCGCCATCGCCCCATCGCCCACGGCGGCTCCAACGCCTACACCGCCCGCTCCATCGCCTCCACGGCGGCTCCAACGCCGACACCGCTTCATCGACGCTTCCACGGCGGGCTCCAACGCCGCCACCGCCCCATCGCCTCCACGGCGGGCTCCAACGCCGACACCGCCGCCTCGCCAAAGAAGAGGCCCACCCCACAACGTCGCCGCCCCACCGCCAAGAAGAAAGCCTCGAGGAGAACACCAGCTATTTCTAAGACGACGAAACTTTCCTATGAGAAGATCGCTGAGAAATAGATGCTTGATGAAAACAGATGTGGACGCTTTCTTCGCGAAAGTCAAGGCTAAAAGTGAAGCGGCGAAACCGAGAAGCCGTACTTCTTCGTGCGCCCGTAAGTTCTAAGGCAAAGGGTGGACGCCACCGTAAAAGTTACGCCATGCTCGTAAGGATTCGCCACTATCGGACTATGACCGCACTCTCACCAAGTCAATTGAGGAGGCGAAGAAGAAAGAGAAGAGAGCACGGAAGGGTGTTGCACACTCGGGAACAATCACGAAGAATCGCCCCCACTAGTTATTGGGAATGAATATGGTTCAAACACGAACGTGCTAGAACAGATATCCGAAACGCATTTGGATCAACTTGATGAATTTTTCGCGAAACGGTCTAAGCATTTCCCAAATGCTCGTGAGCACACATCGAAAGTGCTCCTAAGTTGATCATTGGAAGAAGGAATATGTATATGGCAAGAGTCTATACAACCCCGAAGCTCATGGAACTCAGACGCAAATGTACTTGTTAAACAAGTGGTACATGGCGGCATGTCGCAAAAGCGGATGACTTTATTTACGCTAAAATTATAAACCATCATTACTTCCGTGGCGATGACATTATAATGGTTCGGCTTTAATGAGTTACACCAGCTATGCCACATGGACGCTCTAGACAAATCTCTCATCACCGCTTTTGTCCAGACGTGATTCTTTCTTTTAATAATCTCACTCTAGCATATGTATATGTATAAGTAATTATCCTCACACTAGCTAGCATGTCTATACATATGCAGAGACATGATGAGAGACCTCACACGTAGAAATGACAAGAACATTGGTTTCGTTGATCCATATATCGTATTCAAGGACCCAAACACTCCCACGATCAATGGAGACCTCAAATGGAGAGGAATTTTCTGAGGTTCTTGATCAACCAAAAGAACAAAGATTTATACTCTTCCCTACAACTTTGGGTGAGTGTTGTTATCGTGTGCACATTTTACTTTACTTACTCAATCCAACATAAAGATATATATGTTGACTTATAAACAAATGCAATTTCATCGATACACGATTGTCTTCGATCTCTCCGATATCATTTGCTAATCTATGACTCGTTGAGAAAACCGCAGAACATTACCAAGATATGATAGACATTATCCGTGGTAACTTCGATCTTTAAATATTTATTCCTGCTCTTTAACTCGCAATAGTTAATTAACGATCCAATTATTGGCGTGGTTTGGGCTTGGTTCGTTCACTACACCGTCCGGATCCGAAAGCGCCACTTCGATCCACACCGACGGATGTAAGTTGTACTAGCTCCCGCGTCTTTACCTTATCATGCTTCACCACGCGGGATGACGAGTAATCTTTTATATCGCATGCTGGTTCTACTACACCACCGGGCAACAATTTGTGTGGATACTACGCTTTGCGAGTTCCTCATGGTGTATGCAAAAGAACCCATCTACAGATGCAGAAAGTACGTAATAAGTATATATAATAAATCCATTTTATTTATTTGTTGCTATTAAATAAATCTTATGTATATTAATACTTCTTTTCGCTTAATGCAAATTGAAGGAGATATGGTTGAAGGAACAGTGTTGGATATGGACCGCTCAAAGGAATTCAAGAGACAATCGCAGATTTCTTAATGAGCATGTCCTCAAGCCCTAACCGAGTTCTACTTTAACCTGATGAACCATTGAAGCCAAACCAGACGAACATTTGTATGACATTTAAGTGGAGGACAACATTTGTGTTGTAAATACCAAGGATGCATGAATAATTTTGTAAATTTTTGTGCATATATATATATTATACATATATATAGCTCCATAATATATATAGTTTCATACTTTATTTGTGTGTAATAATGTTCCAAACTAAATTATATGTGCAGATACATATATTAGCAAATAAGAATACGCATTTGAAAACCTAATGTAATTGTAAAACCAAAATCAATAATGAATTGAAATGGAAACAAAAAGAAAAAACACCTTTAGTCCCTGTTGGTAATACCAACCGGATTAAAAGGCCACCCGTGGCGGTCTGGCGGACCTTTTAGTCCCGGTTGGTATTACCAACCGACTAAAATCGCCTTTAGTCCCGGCTTGGGACCCGGACTAAAGGTGAGACATTTAGTCTCGATTTCTAGTCCCTCTATAACCGGACTAGAGGCCCTTAGGCCCGGACCAAAAGTCTGCTCAGAGAAAAGGCCCAGGTGGTGTATCCTAACGCCAAATATTTAATACCGAGCTAAACATGGTCGGTGATGGCCTATCGCTCACAAATGTTTAATGCATAACGCCCAGGATGGTGTATAATTACAGAGCATAACGTCCCGCTTAGTGATTACTGGTCTAATCTCTTTTTATTTCTTATCTGTGTTTCTATATATATACATTTCTTTTTTTCTCTTGATATAAGACAAGTTTAGAAAACACTGTGGTCGCACCTCGAGTTTTCAAAAACACTTCTAGGGTATAAAATATCTAATATAGAGTTTCTTTGGTGTATTGGAGCATTTCCGTTCAGTATATACAAGAATGACCGTCGCTTGTCTTTTTTTTTTTTGCAAAATAACCCCTGCGCATGGCCACCGTGCGAAGAAGCGCTCGCTCTGTCGGGACCCCGGGTATACAACCTCAGGACCCTCTGTGCATTCCGAACTAGTCCCATGATCAGTAACTAGCTCGCACAGTTACAACAAAGATGTAATCATAACCATACAACAAAATAACGATGAAGTAGATAAATTAATATTACTAGTAGCAAAAGGCTTTATGGTCAAGTCTTACAAAATTTGCCACGCAGGGCTCAACACCAAAAGTTAACTTGCAGCGGAAACAAAATATCTCGTGGAGGCCATTCGACATGCCCACAGGCAATCGAGTGGAGGACACGACCTAGTTCGCAAAGTCTTCAAGATACTTCTCTTCATAAAATCCTGAGTTCCCTAGTTCTTCTGTGGGGATTGATCACACAGGACGCAAGCCGTGAGTACTTTGAATGTACTCAACAAGTCGTAGGAAAATGTATGCAATTATTATTCATGCACGGCTTGGCAATGATAGCTTTATGTTTATTTTGCAGGAAGCAGCATTTACAGTAAATACGATAAGTAGATTATAAAAGCATCATTTAAAAGATTAATACATAAGTAACAAGTTTTTTCGAAAACAGCAAGCGAACTTTCCCACCATATCCAGATCCAACTACCCAATCAAACCAAACCATTCCCACATTTTTTTTTGAAGAAAAACTCTACCCCTTGCGTGAAAGCTTCAGGCATATCCATAACCGGGGATACGGCTATTCGAATAGTTTTACACTCTGTAGAGGTTGTGCACTTTACCCACATGACACGACTTCTCTAGTTTGTTCGGCACCCGGCGATGCCACCACTCACTACCTTAGGTAAGCAGTCTAGAGTACGTGACAAGGCCTTTACAAAGTTCTGCTTTGACCCAGTTCTGCTCGCTAAGGATTCGCCGTTACGGGCCCCCTCTTGCGCCATTCTTAACCAAAACAGAACCGAATCAAAACATAACTAATTAGTTGGCCAGATCTATCCTAGTCTAGACACGAGGTTGCACGGTAAGACCCAAAACAATGGCGTACAAGGTTAAGTCCTTAGTGAGTTGCTCAGACGAGACTAATCCACGTCCCAATGTGTGTTACGGCACCCACACTCATTAAATGGTTTTATATTAAATGGTTTTGGGAATAAGTAATTGCCTAATTGATGTATGCCTCCTTAATAAATTACAAATGACATGTATCCTTGAATGACATTAAACCCTGGTCACCATTGGATGGTTCTCTATTAGTTGGATGCTTTTGTATACCAACAGGGGTACGTTTTGCTTGCTTAGTCACGCTCTAAGTAGACGTGGGTCTCTCGGCATCATAAATCACCAATGTTATTTTACCCCTAGCGCACTTGCTTTGTGGCTTGTGTAGTAGCGACCAGTGTAGCTGATTAAAATGAAGTGTGGCCCTGTGTGAGGCCACAACATTTGTTGTCACTTTACTAAAAGTGTGTTGTGCCAGGATCAGGGTGGTCCTCTGGCCAGGTTGAACCCATCTACAATTGAATTTGACTAATGGACTATGGAACCGTGGCAACGCCACTTGATAAAATTGTGGTGCCAGGACTAGGGTGGTTCTTTGGCTGGATTGAACCGAAAATATTTTATGCTCGGACGAGTGGGTGGTGGTGAGTGTGGGTGTCGTAACGTACATTGGGACGTGGATTAGTCTCGTTTGAGAAACTCACTAAGGACTTAACCTTGTACGCCATTGTTTTGGGTCTTACCGTGCAACCTCATGTCTAGATTGGGATAGATCTGGCCAACTAATTAGCTCTATTTTGATTCGGTTCTGTTTTGGTTGAGAATGGCGCAAGAGGGGGCCCGTAACGGCGAATCCTTAGCGAGCGTAATCGATCAAAGCGTAACTTTGTAAAGGCCTTGTCACGCACTCTAGACCGCTACCTAAGGTAGTGAGCGGTGGCATCGTCGGTGCCAAACAAACTAGAGAAGTCGTGTCATGTGGGTAAAGTGCACAACCTCTGCAGAGTGTAAAACTATTCGAATAACTGTATCCTCGGTTATGGACATGCCTGAAGCTTTCACGCAAGGGGTAGAGTTTTTCTTCAAAAAAAATATGGGAATGGTTTGGTTGGGTTGGGTAGTTGGATCTGGATATGGTGGGAAAGTTCGCTTGCTGTTTTTCAAGAAACTTGTTACTTATGTATTAATCTTTTAAATGGTGCTTTTACAATCTACTTATCGTATTTACTGTAAATGCTGCTTCATGCAAAATAAACATAAAGCTATCCTTGTCAAGCCGTGCATGAATAATAATTGCATACATTTTCCTACGACTTGCTGAGTACATTCAAAGTACTCACGGCTTACACCCTGTGTGATCAATCCCCACAGAAGAACTAGGGAACTCAGGGTTTTATGAAAAGGACTATCTTGAAGACTTTGCGAACTAGGTCGTGTCCTCCACTCGATTGCTTGTGGGCATGTCGAATGGCCTCCACGAGATATTTTATTTTCACTGCAAGTTAACTTTTGGTGTTGAGCCCTACGTGGCAAACTTTGTAAGACTTGACCATAAGGTCTTTTGCTACTAGTAATATTAATTTGTCCGCTTCATCGTTATTTTATTGTATGGTTATGATTACATCTTTGTTGTAACTGTGCGAGCTAGCTACTGATCATGGGACTAGTTCGAAATGCACAGAGGGTACTGGGGTTGTATACTCGGGGTCCCGACAAGAGGTGGTATCAGAGCCATATCGACTGTAGCACGTAACCTTAGTTAGCATGGTCGTGTTAGCCAGAGACTTCAAAATTTATCTTCTAAATCAAACCAACAGATCAACATGGGTAGTTGTTCTTCTCTTGTCTTGTTCTATTCTCCTCTCATCTTATTCTAATCTTTCCCCACATCATCCATAAGTTATTTTGTCTTATCCCTTCTGAAACTTTGTTTCCGAATTCAAATTGATCTTTCTCGCCTCAGTCATCTCTATAGGATCGAGATTTCGTGATCAAGCGATGGATGCCCTGGAAGTTTCAAGATCTGCCGTTGCTTCTAGTTGACCGTCCATATAAGTTAGTAGTGTTGTACCTAAGTTGTCCTTCTCAGTTTAGAATCGCTTAGTCCGCGTAATAGGCTCTTCTGCTGGAGTTTATTGCTTCTTAATAGCTTTCCGGCTATTTGGTTTTTGGGTTTAACCGACTTTCCCTAGTTAGGATGCTTCTATCTTCTTCCCTTGTCTTTCTCGTCTATTGTGCTTTTCCCTCTCACCTATCATGCTTTCTTCATCTCGTCTATTAAACCTGGGAAGATTTGTTTCAGATGGATCAGACCCGCAACTCAATAAGTGCAAGCAAACCAGTGGACCCCAACGCCAGTGTTACCCCTAATACACCGCCGCTGCCAGCCATAATAGCAGACCGAGGCTTGAGTCAGTTTATGGCAACTCAGACTTAGTTAATGAATGTCGTAATGCAGAATATGAATTAAATGATGAATCAACAGAACCAAGCTACTGTAGCCCTAATCAACATGATGAACCAGCAGAACCAGACTGTCGCTGCTTTTATGACCATGATGAACCAAAACCATCAGGCCGCTGCCATACCACCACCACCACCAGTGTTTCAGCCATCCAAGCTTGCAAGGTTCATGAGGACACATCCACCTACATTTTCCCACTCCTCCAAACCACCGCTTCCTCGCCATGCCCTAGCAGCCTACCCTATCCCATCCGGTTCCGCCGCCCATCCCTGCCTCCGCCGCACCCATGCGCCCCCGCCTTTCCCCCTTCTCCACGCGGTCAAACCGGCACCCGCCGTCCGCCATTAATGGCCAACAACCTCTCCTCCTCCTCCTTCGGGCCTCCCTGAGTCCTATAAATGTGAGCATAGGACGCGCCTCCCTCTCTTCTCTCTTTCCCCTCATCTCACTTCCCCTTTCTCCCTCCGAGCTCGCTGTATTTTGAGCTCCAACCGCCGCCGCTAAGCCGCCGCACCGCCGGCCGCCAAGCCTCCTCCGGCGCCATCAACCTCGCCACCGCCACCTCCTCGTCGCGGCGCACCTGGTGCACGCTCTCACTCCACCCGGAGGCCACCGGAGCCCCGCCACCACCACCGAGCCGCCGCCTCTGCCGCTTCTCGTCGCCGCCGCCATTTCGGTGCGCCCTGGTGTCGCCGCGTCCTCCTCTTCGCGATGCCTCCTTGCTTCGGGCTTGCCACGACGCGAAGCACCGGCGAGCCGCGCAAGCCCGCCGCCGCCGAACGCCATCGCCACAGACCGACGTGGCTCCAGCTCGCCGCCACCTCGCCTCGGCTCGGCTCCACCTCGCCGCCACCTCGACCTACTACGACGTGGCGCGTTGTTGTTACGCCGTGGCCCAAAGACCTGATGCTCAAGGATTTTTTGGAATTAAAAATAAATCCAGAAAATCCAAAAATCCAATTCTTTCACCATTTTATGCAATTTCAAACTTCCGAAGGCCATAACTTCTTCGTTCAAACTCCGATTCGAGTGATTCAAATTTCTAGATTCATCTAAAATCTCTCTCTTGCTGTTAGTGCTAATTTGGTGTTTATTTGAAATTTATTTGGAGTTGTTTTATTTATTTCGCTCTTTTCGCACGCGTAGATTCCGGTGTTTCGGAAGATTTCTCGGACCCGACAATCGAAGCACCTCAACTCTTCAACGAAGACAAGTCAAATTTTGTATGAAATGAGGGGGCAGAATTGTGGTGGTCGGGTCGCATTGACTACCATGAGTTTCTACTAGACTAGCCTCTCGGGTTGGAGTCCGACGAGGGCGCCAACCTAGGCTCGGATGGTAGTGACGAGGACGCACGCCAGGCTGGTGGTCTAATCGGGGGAATTGTGTCATCAGAGGTGCCTTATGTGGCATTGTAACTTGATGATATTGTGGTGCGTTCGCTCGTACTGCTGCAAGAAGAAGCCTCCTAATGGGGGTTTGATGCCGACACCCTCTTAGTTGGGCGACGCTTCCGTAGCAAGGCGATCGTGCAATAAGCTATAACACGGTACGCCTTGTCCATTAGTCGTGTGTATCGAGTGCACCGGTCCAACCCAGGACAGTATGCAGTGAAGTGCAGTAGTGGAAGGCTGCCTTAACAAGGTAAGTGCTCAACGAGCAAAGATCTTCGGCTCGGTCTTCAAGGTCAAGACGCTGATCGACCACACTTGCGAGCTTAGCAAGCCCCCGCGGCAGCATCAAAACGTGACTTCCGCATTTGTGGCAAGCCTCATCAGGCACCTAGTTATGGTAGACGTGTTTGTCTCCCCCAAGATGCTGATGTCGAAAGTTGTCAATCTGGTTTGTTATCTAGTCAGCTACAGCATGGTCCAACGGGCGAAGCAGAAGGTCGTCGAGTCCATGTACCGGACATACGAAGAGACGTACAACCTTGTGCCGAGATTGCTAGACTAGATTGCCAAATCAAACCCCAGCACGTACATAAACAAGCTTGAGAGTGAAGATGCTGATGGAGGGCCTAACTGCTTCATACTGGACCGGGTGTTATGGGCTTTCGCCTAGGCCGTTTAGGGCTTCAAGTTCTGTCGTCCTGTAGTCACGATGGATGGCACTATCCTCACCAGGAGCTACAAGGGCACCATTCCCACCGTGGTGGCGGCTGACGTGAATGACCAGCTTTTTCTAGTGGCATTTGCCATTGTGGAGAGCGAGAACATATCTAGTTTGTTGTGGTTCCTAGCGAACGTGAAGTGAGCGGTCGTGGGAGACCGGCACAACGTATGCCTTTTCATAGAACGCAATGCTAGGTTGTTGGCAGCCCTCAACACCATGCAGTATGGGATGAAACCCAGTCGCCAATGGAACGACTGCAAACCAGGTGGTTCATGAGGCATCTTGTATCTAATTTGTTCACGCTGCTCAGTAGTCGAAGTTATGAAGACGCTCAAGACATTGTGTTTGCAGTAACCGAGAGGCGGAAGTTTGAGTCCATCCGAGAGACCTCGAACACCGCATCACGAGGCATACAAGGAGTCCACTCTAGACGGATAGCAACTCAAAGAACGCCATAAGTTTCTCTTAGTGGATTCATCGCCACGCTCATGAATTAGAGAAATAGTACATTCTCTATGACACAGATGATGCGAGGTACGAGATTATGACGACCAATATGTCTGCGGTGTACAACAGCGTCCTCAAAGGTGTACGATGCCTACCTATCACTGCGATTATCGAGGAGACATGGACTCGCACTGTTGGTTATTTCATCAATAGAGGCATCGCAGCCAAGTGGCAGATGGAGAAAGACAAGTAGTGGTCCAAGAACATGCAGAGGCAAATGGACTAGAAGAAGAAGGAGGCCCGAATGCATGACATCAGGGTGATCGATGGCCTCGGGAGGAAGTACGAGATCATGCTTCAACAGAAATATATCAGCAGTCATGCTAGGGAGTGTCGGGACCCAAAAATGCATCTTAGGAACCCTCTGTGTATTATGAACTAGCCCCAGATCAGTAGCTAGCTCACACAGGAAACAGTGATGAAATACCATACATTTATTCGATTGAACAATTGACCGAAGATTGATATCACTTAGTGGTGGGCTGCTGTGCTCCGCGACGTAAAGACAAGATGAGCAGAAGAGGTAGGGCAATCGAGAGTAGTACTGTGCACGCGGTCATATCCCACGCCATTCACGCCAGACGCGCATTACTACAAAACACAGAGGTAGAGAGTTGCGCTGCGAACTATGATTCATGGCTTTCGAGAATGAAAAGTAAAATGCGCCGAGCTCGCAGCTGCCGATCCGCCTCTGCTGATGGGCCGAGGCACCGAGCGAGCTGCGCCTGCACTGGGCTATGCTTGGATGGGCTAGCCGAGGCGCCGAGCGGCGAGCACATGAACACGGACGCGGAGCCGAGTGCCTAAGCCTGCGAGCTATACGCGTTTTCGGTTTTGTTCAGGTTTCTTGGTTTTCAACCGGTTTTTACCAAAAAAAATTGAACTCCTGGAAAACTCGATTTTAAAAATCGCATCGAATACCGCCAAATCGAGTTGACCTAAGTGCGGTTCGGGCTTTTTCATACGGTTTTTCGGCGCTTTGAAAATGAATGTTTCTACCGCCGCCCAAACGAAAATCATTTTGTTCAACTAAAACAATAACAAACCTCGTCATGTTACACAAATTTTAACAAGAGTGACTTACCACCATGGTTCCATATTTCATTAAGTCAAGATTAATCATTATGACACATGTTATGATAAACTTATCGTAACTAGGTTTGACTAAGCATCAATACAATACCCATGTTGGTGATATGAACACGTCCAACTAAAATTATCCATGTTAGGGTGACAAAGGATTCATAGCATTCAAATAATCAATAGGGGCACAATGACAACAGGTAATAACTAAACCCAAAATTATTTGTATAAATATAGCATGTAGTTGTATAAAACAATATACTTTTGAAATCAATCGGAATTCAAATGCAAAAGATATGAGCTCTGGAAAATTGAAATCACATAAAATACTGAAAATTAGATTTATGGATTTACTTTGCTGAAGGAAAAAGGTAATTATGACATTAGCCGAAAAGAAAATAAAAGGAATTGGCTGATAGATGGGACCATTGGTCATTGATAGGGTGTATGTGAGCTGGGTTCAAGGGTTAAAGCTCGGGTAGGATTTGGGGTGTGCCACATAGCTCTCCATATGGATTGCCACGAGGGCTGCAGAGGCTTAGGTGGACATGAGTTGACACTGCGATGGGAGGGTGAGCTGGCTGCCACGTCAGAAAAAGGAGAAAGCAACCGAGAGGAAGCAGTGAAGCCACCATGGCCGGCGACATTGCTTGCAGCGACGAAGGCAATTGAGCGACGCCCCAGGAGAACAAGGGAGAACACCGGGACATCGAAGTGACGGGGATCTCAGGGAGTTTCTTGGGGGTGGCCGGGGAACACTCGGAACGGCGGCGGGAGGAACTTGGCCGGCAACGAAGAAGAATCGCGACGACGACAACTTGATGGTCAAAAGAAAAGAACAAGGGCAGGGATAGGACAAGCATACCATTGAGCACAAGATGACGCGCACAAAAGATCTCGGAGCTCACCGGACAACAGATTGAACAACGGATGCCCACGGTCGGTTTTGGTGCGGAAGGTGACGGCGACGAAGGAGTGGTCCTCGGGCGAAGATAATTGGAGCACCAGAGAGAACGCGAGCTCGCGATCTTAACTACGGTGACGAAGTTTCCGGGGGACCTTCAGGGGCGACGAAATCGATGATGAAAGCTTACGGCGGCCGGCTCGGTCTTTACCAAAATCCGACGATACTAGATTGAAATCGGGGCGAACAAGTTAGGGCTTGAGGATAGGAACACGAGGCACAACTTTTGACGCGCTTGGCCCTCTTAAATAGGCTCGGCAAATGGGAGTTTGCATTGGAGCCGGCGGCGCAGTCGTGCGCGTCCCGGACACGGCCTCAAGGTCTCCAGGAGGAAGACGACAGGGACGTGGCAAAGCGCCGGGACCACCTGGTGGTGACATAAGAGAAAAAGGTATGTTGGGCTTGGCGCACGGCTCGGCCATAAGATGAAATGGGCTGGCGCACGTAAGGAAACAAAATGGGCTGGCTGGGCTCATGCACGGGGGCAACAAAGCGGACCGGGCCAAGGTGTTGGGCTGCAGCCCATGCGAGAAAGGAGAGAGTAGCTAGCTCGGGAGGATAGGAAAGAAACGGAGGTGCCCAAGGAAATAAAAAGGAAAAAGGAAAGATGGGTTAACGGATTAGTTGCGAGGCCAAGGAAAAAAGGAAATGAGTCCAAGAAAATATCTGAGATTCTAATTAGTTTTCTTTTTAGAAAATAGCAGAAGATCCAAATAACAAATAGAAAATGCACTCAGAAAAAATTCTAGAAAGTATATCCAAGCATAGAGAATTCAAATAAAATAATTTTGATAATAGTTGATGTTGAGATTAATCATATTAAATTATTTTTGAACTCTAAAAATTCTAATTAAGCTTTAACTTTAACAAAAAAAAATCAAATAGTTATTTTTATTTTTAAAACTTCGAAAACAGACCAAATTTTGGGATATTATAGGGGAAAGAAAACATACATGCACTCTGGGTGATGTGGTGACATGCACTTGTAACAAGCTGAAGCTCTTGCACAAACCATGCTCGCATGTGTACAAGGCGTGTGCACAAATAAGGCAGATGTCTACGCCGTACAACTCCGAATACTATAACATACAACACCTATTCAGTACATGGAGCGCAGAGTTTCACTCGTATGGCTTGGACATGAACTACAAGGATGTTTGGCCAGACCGGGTGCAATGGGGCCCGAACAAGACCTTGAAGACAACAGGGAAGGGATGACGGCAGACGTGGCGCTTTCGAAATGACATGGATGCTAGCCAACGTACCAATATTAGCCATACAATCAAGTGTAAGATATGCAAGATCCCTGGGCACTTAATGAAGGATTGCCCTAACAGACCCAGCTCGTTTGGTTGTCATTCAGTGTTGTAATGTAATGTTTTCTCAGCATTGTTTTGTTATGTACAATGAAGCTTCTATGATACCCAGATATGGATTCATTGGCAAACTTCTACGCGAGGGTGTTGTAGAAGCGCAAGTGCTTGCGCAAAAGGCCAAACATCTACAATACCTAGATTTTTCAGTGAAAGATGCTCGAGTACCACTACAGTTTTCGATCCCACAGTGTGTGTGTGTGTGGTGAGCCAGCGGAGATCATTCAGTTCACACACCCAGACACCTCTGTCTGGGCGTACTACACGTGTGGGCACCATCGTTTATTTCACACACATCGATTTTCCTCTCGCTACGTTGATTTTCATAAATTTTTAACTTCATCCCCATGTAATGGCAGCCCGAGATGCGCTGGTAGTCCGAGATGCGTTGCCACTTCTTCCAGTAGATCGATGGTCCGGAGATGTATGACAGGGCGTTCATCCAGCAGAAGTACATGTCGACCTACTCGGTGCGCACCGAGACCTTCGAGCGGTGGAAACCTTACATACCGGACCCTATTGGGGTGCCACGGGGGGATCCCAGGACTCGCCCGACGGAGATCGGCGATCGTCATAGCTTCTCCCATCGCCCAGGAGCACTCCATATCAAAAAGGTTAGTTACATACAATTTGCGTCCTGATTTTGTATTTTTTCCCTTTCGTTCTTCTAATAACATGCAATCGTCCAGCCCGTATCGTAGAACATGGGGGAGTTCGACACACAACACTGGCTTGGTGACTCCCGAGATAAGGGGAAGGGGAAGGCTCCTGCGACTGAGCCCGACCGCCATAGTGTATCCGATCGCCCGGGTGCACTCCATATCGACGACGTAAGTTATGCAGAATTTACATCCTTGTTACATTTTTCACTGTACGGTGCACTTACATCATGGAATCGTAATACATGAATGATTTTGACTTACGACACTGACATGGGGAGTCCCATGTCGACCAAAAATACACTTACGGACCCTCCGTATATCGCACTAGTCCAGATCACGCTAGTGCACACAAAGGACAACATCGATGAAATATCATTTCCATATACAAAGGTGACTAATAAATAGGCAAATAACAATAAGTATCGAGTAATGACCTTAAGGTCAAAGCTTACAATTAATGCCTCGGAGCTAATAGCTCAATGAAGTCGCGAATGAACGAAACTAATAACTCGCGGAAGCCCATCCATATGCCCACAGCAATCGGTGGTCGCGACCTAGTTCTTCTCGATCCTTGAAGTAGGCCTTGTTGACCGACGATTCCTTCACTCAGAGGTTTGGGCGCAAGTTTTACAACAAGCGTGAGTACACAACCGCACTCGCAAGTCATACCACGAATGCAATGTATAGATGCAGCTTATTCCAAAGGAAATGACTTTTGTGGTTATTTTGCGTAAATGCAACATCCGCAATTGAATACAACTAATAGATTGAAAACATAATTCAAAACAAATAGACAATATTAATTTAATAGCTTGTTTTCACAAAGACACATGGAATTTGATGAAGAAGATATGACTCTCTAAGATTGGAATTCACATGAAATGATGAAAAGTTCTCATGAATATTCTCGTAATATTCTATTCAAAATATTAGAAAAGAATAAGTGTATGATAGGTGGACCGATCGATATTTATGGATTTCTAGAATTAAAATAATTCCGAAATAAGGTAGAGAGAGTGACATGTGGGACCAATAAGATAAAAGGATTTTTAAGAATTTAATTAATTCCTAAAATAGAATTAAGGATTGACATGTGGGCCATCGGTCTATGGACCAGTCCACAGAGATATGCTAGTCCACTGTGGACCAAGCTCATAAACTAGGGTTGACTAAGGGTTGACCGACATACGGACTCGCATGTAAGAGAGAAAATATTAGAGTTTTAATTAGGAAGATGACATGGGGGTCTACATGGGATATATATATATATATATATATATATATATATATATATATATATATATATATATATATATATATATATGGCAAAGGGTCCACATGGAAGTGAGAGAGATACTTATTTATTATCTTGTGTGACATATGGGGTCCATTGTCATAGAGAGCAATGGCAACAGAAGGAAATAACATAAGAAACGAACAGAGCAAACGAAACAACAGATAAATAGTAAACAGAGATTTGGATGATTCTTGCTCACGGTGGTGCCGATGAACGGAGGCGAACCAAATGGCGAAGGCAAAACGGAAAGGAAACGACGATCCGAGATGATGACGCGTCCGGACATCAAGATTTTGCTCCATGCGACGATGCGACGCCAAGAACGCCGACGACGGCGCCTCACGCGCGCGTAACACTTCCGACAATGCTCGCGAAAAGGGAGGTGAGCACGGCGAGAACGCGCGACGCGAACTCAACGGTGGTGGAGTTGAAGGCGTGGATCAACGGTTCCGAGTAATTGGCCGAGAAGGACGACGAACAAGAGGCGAGAGAACGCCGATTCTCGCGCACGGTGGATGAAACTTGAATCTACAAGAGGGAAAAATAGGTATCGACGAGGGCACAAGATGACGCGGTCGGATTTGGAAAAACTCACCGAGGAAGCGAGGAACGCGATGAACACGCTTTGGCTTTAGGGCTTGACATGGCCGACGGTGCTCGTGATCTTCGCGAAGAGAAACGAACCATGACGTAGAACGCGACGACGCGAAGCCAACGCCGCAGACGGTTCGGCCGGGGGACGTCGGATGAAGCCGTAGTTCGCCGGAGAAAACCTTTGGTTGGAGCTCGGTTTTTTGGAGATTGAGACGAAATTAGATCGATTTGGAGGAAACCAATTCAGGGGATTGGAAGAGGGGATCAACACGGACGCGTGAGCGCAAACGGCTCGTATTTATATGCACCGTAGAGGAAGATATGGAAATTTGAATTTTTCAGTTTGAAACGGGTACGTTCTGGACTCTGCTGGTCGGCTGGAGGTCGACGATGAACAGTAACCCGCGATTTACTGTAGCATCGGCAGGAGAGAGAAAATCTGGATTTTCGGAATTAAAAGAAATCCCAAAAATCAAGGAGGTCAAATAAATAGCAAACAAATCCAGAAAAATCTCACAAAATACCCAAAAATTCCTTGAAGGACAAGGAAGCCAAATAACACAAATTTTTATTTAATTAATGTTTATATTAGTCAAATTAAATATTTTTAATTTAGGAAAATTCCAATTAAGCTTTATTAATTCAAATAAAATTGGTGAAATTTTCTAGGGACCTAAACTACGCAAAAGATTTTTGAAAAGCCAAATTTTGGGACGTTACAAACCTCCCCCCTTAAAGGAATCTCGTCCCCGAGATTCAGGCTGTCTATAGAATAGGATCAGGAACTCAGCCTTCGGGTTCACTTCTTGCTTTCAAATAGCTTTGACTTTGATAGAATCGCTCTTCTGACCACTTACAGAACAATGCCTTGTTTCTTGCTAAACTCCTCGCTTCACTGCAAACTTGACAGACTGGCTCTTGGCTGGAAGGCATCTTGGAACTTGATTGCTTCTACCGGGGCTGCTTGATCGGTGCTTGAAGGCACTTTTGGAGTGGAGGAAATCTTGCTGCTAACTGGCAACTCGGGTTTGCAAACTATCTCTTCTTCCGTGGTTCGGAATCTGAACTAACTGACACATTTTTGTCGCCTCTGTCATACACTTCTTAGCATAGAACTCCAATAGGTATTCTGAAGATAGACATGGCTGCGAAGGTGATAATCTGTATAATCTGCGTAGCTTTTCTTCTTAAACACTGCTACTTGAATTCCACTTAAGATTAAGGATCTTTGGTCTTCTGATTCATGATTAATGCAACATCCACATACTTTGTAATTTGATCTGCTCCTAGCTGAGCGATGACTTACACAATCAACCATTGTGAATTTCAGATGGTGACAATCGCGATCGGGTCGACATCCGGTTGTAGGAGACTCGCACACAACAAGCCATTTACTCGACTTGCGTTAAGGCACAACTCATTAATCTTTTTCAATTTATCCACTAGTTCGAGCGATACACAAGATCGAATCAAATGCCCATCCAAGCTTCATATAGACTCATTGCTAATACAAGATAAGTCGATCCTTGGTCCGACACTAACTTCTCCGACATGTCGTGCAAATTGACCATCTCTCAGATCTAACATCGCACTCCATGCCGACAAATACCATCTCTGTCGTATACAACCTCTATCGTATACCACTCTGCTAAACGATCTCCAAACTGGGTGATATTGATAGGAATGAAGTGACAACTTCCTGTCAAACGATCAACAATCACCTTTCAAGAAGTTACATCCCGATTGGGTCCTGGGAGATTCCATATCTGAATTCTCAGGGATAGAAGTACTATGACTAGCCTCCAACATTTTGGCTGACTTTCTGACATACCAACCACATAGTAACCCATTCTGTGATATTTTGCTTTATTTTGGATCATCACAATTCAACTTTGAGATCTTTGTACGCCTTGGTACTTTCAGGGAAACTGGAATGCTTGCACTCAAATGTTGGTTTGAGCATCAACTACTTGAATTTCTTCTCATTAGATATGCAAATATACTCATTGATCCATAGATCATCCTGTCTGCCTTCAGCGGGTTCTCACGCTTTCCTTGGCTTTACATGAGGACGAATTTTCTTGACAAAACTGTCATCTCACTGTCTGGTCAGCACTGATCTCTAGCATCGGTTCGAACCCTGGGGTTCAACAAATATCCTCTTGAAACTGACTCAAAACTCAACCTCTGACTTTCACAAGTAACTTTAGCTGACTGATCAACATATTCTTACGATAGCTCTTCTGATTTGAAACATCTGACACTGCACTGATCCGTTATGAGGGAATGGATTTTAACTTCATTGTTCTCAATCCAATAACCATCTTTGTTGCCCCACGGTAGCAACTTCAATTATGACTAAGATAATTCATCGCTCAAACTTTAGTTGTCGTGAAGTGCACGCTAAACTTCATAACACACCAATTCTTGGATGTTCCGTGATAAAACTATCAAGGTTTTTTCCGTATCCGCAATCCAACACCGAGTTGTGATTAATCTCTTCTCAAATTGCACAAACTCGGTTCGCTTCTAGCGATCCGGCGAACTTCTTCTTACAACCGGTGAGGGTCTTGGCTAACTTGAAAGGATCGTCTCATTGATCTTCAACTAACACGCCTCAAACGATCGCTTCACCGGTATTCAATCGACATCGTTGTTCGATGGGTTTGATTTGACACTGTCTTCATCCGATAAAGTCATCTGATCTACTCTATTATCTCTGCAAACTCGTTTAACAACTTTTGTCATAATTCATCTCTGACGTAATTCTTTCTGGAATTGGTTGATCCTGGGTACCAAGTCAAAGACAAACTTGACTTCTAATATAGTTGCATGTTGTATAGATCATTTGCAATGGCAATTGCATACTCTCTTGCGGCTATGGACATTATCCAATGATTAGATTCTTCAATCATTTACCATTGTCTCACTACTATGCAAAATAATGAGTTGGAATTCAACATCACATTCCATAGTTACGGCTCTACAGCCTTCCATCATCATGACTTAACGCTTGATTACTCAACTTGCAAAGGCAGACTCTTGGAAAGGTATCCAATGATTTAATATCTAACAATTTCTTTTTCTTCATAATTTGCAGACAAAGATGTCCACCTTTTTTGCTTTCTAACAATGGAAAGGTTACATTGATTCTCTGACTTTCTTGGTAATATCATCGTTCAAACGTTTCTTCTTTGACCGCCGTTGGACACACGGATCTGTTGCATTACCACCGCTCCGGAGTTAAAATATTGACCGAATCGACTTCGTATTCTTGCATCTAGAGTGAGTGATCGATTCTTCCGAGGACACCGGCTGATGTAGTGACCTTTCCATGATAGTTGTAGCATAGGCATATCGAACCTTGCATTTTTCCGACGAGACTAACTTGCTTCAATTTTGAGGTGGGTTGCCAAGGTCAACATTCGCTTTTGTGATTCTTTAGCCGACATATCTTGTAATCGACAATGGTTTGCCTTCTCTTGCTAATGTTCGACGGTGGCTCGAAAATATTCTCGCGGCGTTGCGCTGCGTAAGTCAACACGAATACATAGGGCATCGGCTTGGACAATGATCATCGCCACACAAGAAGCATGTGATCTTGCTCATTGGACATTCTCCAACGGAATGGTTTCCTTCACAACTGGAACAATTGATATTGTGCTCATCGGCACTATGGCCTATTTCTCCACAGCGGGTACATGGACAATCTTTTGACTTATCTGGTTGGCAATACTTCAACTGACAACTGCTAGATTTGGTGTAGGATATCGAAATAGCAGGTTTCTCTTGATCACTTATGCTTGATATCGCATGTTGTTGGAACAAAGCAGTGGTGAACTCTGCTCAAGTGATGGTGTGCTCGTCCTGATGGGCGGCACGAAATTTTTTCCACCAATCTAATGCAACTCCTCCTAAATGATGAGCAGCATATAAAACTTTCTTATTATCATTGCATTGCACAACAGTTAGCTTTTCTTCTATGGTGCGAATCCAAGATTCTGCATCCTTGAGTGCGGTTGAACCTTCAAAGATAGGCGGTTTGGTCCTTAAGAACTTTGCAAACTTGAACTGAGGGCGCGTCGTTGGGATGGCAACGAGTTGCGCATCATTGCAAACATTACTATTGTCCGATGGTTGCATCGTCACTTGCATGATCTGATTCTGGGTGGTAGGAAACTGACTTGGGTTACGGCGTGTCACCACCGCACCGGAGATAGTAGCTGGTTATCATCTGCTTTGGTACTAACGCTAGCGACGGTACGATGACTTGCTTGATTATTCTGATTCATCAAATCGATTAAAGTAGCGGTGGTCTGATTCTGCTGGGTCATCCTGTTGTTCATGTTCTGCATCATCGCATTCATGAGTTGAGTCCGAGCTACCAAGAATTGTTCCATGATCGGATCTCGCTACTCCTGATCGACAAGCGCCACTGGGTTGACAACACTCGAGCTAGCACAAACTCTCAAGATTACCGCAGTGGCTGGCTTCACTGGGTTCTCCATCTGTTGGCCGACCAGTGGCTCATAGATGAGAGGAAAAGCATAAGGTAAGGGAAGACAATCTACTAAGGGAGCGAGTTTAACCTAAAGAACACCAAGGAACACACAAATAGCCGGAAAGCTATTAAGAAGCATAAAACTCACAGCCAAACTACACCGAAGAAGGGAAACAAAGATCTAATCGTCTAGTCGATTAAACTCTAACTTAACAGGGCGACTTGGTTCAACACATGGGAGGAACCTACACTGATTTATCCTATATGGTTGGTCTGAAGAAAACTCGATCTGAGCACGGTCTTCATCAAACGTTGATTGCTTGCGATCCTTGGAGGCGAAGCTTGGAGAAAGATGGAGGCGACGTACAACTTCTTCTTAGTCTTGAATTCTTGCGACGCACTTCTCTTGAACACTTGGGGAGATGTTGACACGTTGTTGTTGGTTGCGTGGTCTTCAAACAGTTGCTCAAAACTGCTCTTGGGCATCCACCAACACATTTGACATGGATAACGATGACTATAGAAGTTATGAGAGGAGAGAGTCCAATTTAATACTCAAAACGGTGAGGACGAATATAGATGAGAAAGAATAGAATGGAAGAGTATAGAATAGACAAGGTGAGAATAGCACATCATTAAGATTTTCCATTTGTAAAATAAGTTTTGAAGTTTTCCTTACAAGCGGCCATTCTAATCGAGGTCACGACCTACGATCGATATGGCTCGATACCACCTCCGTCGGGACCCAAAATACAATTACGAACCCTCTGTATATCTGCACTAGTCCAGATCACGCTAGTGCACACAAAGGGCAACATCGATGAAATATCATTTCCATATACAAAGGTGACTAATAAATAGGCAAATAACAATAAGTATCGAGTAACGACCTTAAGGTCAAAGCTTACAATTAATGCCTCGAGCGCGAATAGCTCAATGAAGTCTGCAGCGAACGAAACGGAATAACTCGGTGAAGCCCATCCATATGCCCACAGGCAATCGGCTGGGGTGCGCGACCTAGTTCTTCTCGATCCTTGAAGTAGACCTTGTTGACCGACGATTCCTTCACTCTGTAGGTTTGGGTGCAAGTTTTACAACAAGCGTGAGTACACAACCGTACTCGCAAGTCATACCACATAATGCAATGTATAGATGCAGGCTTATTCCAAAGGAAATGACTTCTGTGGTTATTTTGCAGAAATGCAACATTCACAATTGAATACAAGTAATAGATTGAAAACATAATTCAAAACAAATAGACAATATTAATTTAACAGTTGTTTTCACAAAGACACATAGCCTAATCAAATTCTTTCACACAGCTATATGACTTAAATCACACAGCTGTCCCTTCCCAATTGTTTTATGAAAATCTACCCCTCGTGTGAAATCCCCGAGCATGTCCATGACCATGACGCGCTATTCGAATAGATTGTTTAACACTCTGCAGAGGTTGTACACTTTACCCACAAGATGCAATCAACTGGATCAGAGCTGATCACAACAAAACCTTTCAGAAACTTCATCTCAACATTGACACTCCCGATGTGCTTACAAACCGCTATGCCAACCCTAACAAAGTGCTTTGGCATAACACACATCGTTGGACAGGGAAGCGATGAATCGTCCCGCGATGTGAGCCGCCACTGAGGGCCAAACACACCTCCACCCTGGCACATAGCCTAACCTATAGCCTGAGTAATCAATGCCAAGAATCCATAACCTACTAAGTTAGGCTGTCCCATACCGGGCATGTGGTGTCTGATGAGGCTCGAGTTCAATGGCGCACAAAGTTAAGTCCTTAATTGACCAAGGCAAGACTTCCATTTTCTAACTAGATCACAAAGATTATCATTCCCATCACAAAGTCCACCATATCACACAGCTTCCACCACTTGCCCCAGTCCAAATCCTTTACCACCCAGTTGGTTTTAGTGCAACACATGCCATCACGAAGTAATAACACATAGCACACAGTTTTATACAAAGTTCCATAGTCACTTAGTCACATTTAATAATTGCAACTTTCATGAGATGTGAGACTCGTAGCATGGCTAAGCAATCTACTCGTACTAACCAACCCACGTTGGTAATACCATAGCACCAACTAAATATGAACCAATCTAGGGTGACAAAAGATTATGACATACAATAGACAAAGTGGATATAACAAATCGGATTAATAGCTAAACCCAAAAGTATTTAAATAATTACTTAAAGTAAATGCAATAATTTGAATCAAAGTAATTTTGAAAACTGGGATTCAATATGATCAAAGGTATAACTTGCCTTGTTATAGCAATGATGTTCTCATTTTATCTTCAATCTTCTACTTGCTTGTTCTTCAGCTCCTTCGGACGATTCTAGGACTTCGACGTCTAACGAGAAAGAAAGCGCAAAACAAAATAAATTCAAAAGACAAATCAAATAAACTCCAAATTGAAATTAAATGGTACTGAAAGGTAGATATTGAATTTAGATGAATTTAGAAACTTGAATGGGTTCAATCGGAATTCGGATGAAGAAGATATGGCTCTCGGAAGATTGGAATTACATGAAATGATGAAAAACTCTACGGAATATTCTCAGAATATTCTATTCCGAAAATATTAGAAAAAGAATAAGTGTATGATAGGTGGGACCGACTGATATTTATGGATTTCTAGAATTAAAATAATTCCAGAAATAAGGTAGAGAGAGTGACATGTGGGACCAATAAGATAAAAGGATTTTCAAGAATTTAATTAATTCCCGAAAATAGAATTAAGGATTGACATGTGGGCCACTGGTCTATGGACCAGGTCCACAGAGATATGCTAGTCCACGGTGGACCAAGCTCATGAACTAGGGTTGACCAAGGGTTGGTGACATACGGACCCGCATGTAAGAGAGAAAATATTAGAGTTTTAATTAGGAAGATGACATGTGGGTCTACATGGAATATATATATATATATATATATATATATATATATATATATATATGGATGGCAAAGGGTCCACATGGAAGTGAGAGAGATACTTATTTATTATCTTGTGTGACATATGGGGTCTATTGTCATAGAGAGCAATGACAACAGAAGGAAATAACATAAGAAACGAACGAGCAATGAAGCAACAGTATGAATAGTAAATAGAGATTTGGATGATTCTTGCTCACGGTGGTGCCGATGAACGGAGGCGAACCAGCGTTGGCGAAGGGGCAAAACGGAAAGGAAACGACGATCCGGAGATGATGACGCGGTCCGAACATCAAGATTTTGCTCCATGCGACAGCAGCGACGCGAAGAACGCCGACGATTGCGAGAAATAATACACTTATATGAAATTCATAATTTTTGGAACTCATTTTATACATTTACAAATTTGTACAAACAATACACTTATATGAAATTGCGAGAAAAATTCGGAATGAATAAAATTATGAACAATTTACATATGCAAGTACACTGTGTCAGGAGGCTCCACATAAAATTCCATAATTTTTTGAACTCATTTGCTTTATTTCAAAATTCCTACAAATAACGCTCAAACTGCACTGAAACCCTAATTTTGGGAGGAGTGGGAAGATGACCCACCGCACGGTGGCTGTGCGGGAGGTGCCACCTCACGGTGGCCGTGCGGTAGGAGGGCGAGTGTCGGGTGGGGTGGTCGTGTCGCACGGTGGACGTACAGTAGGGGACCATTTTTGCAAAAAAAAAAGAAGAAAAAAAAGAAAAAGAGAGAGAGAGAGAGAATGGCGACGGTCATTCTTGTAAATACGGGGCGAAAATGGGTCAATACGGCCAAAAATTCTAATATAGATGGATATTGGCCATCAACATCACTCCATGGTTAATACGTATACAAAATGTAATTAATATCATAATTGATTTCTTATGAGAGTGATACGACATCTCAAACAATGGCTGCTGCCAACCGTGGAGGAGAAAAGCTGAGGTATATTGTTCCTGCCTTGCGCAAGGGAAGGAGAAGAAAGAAGGAAATCCATTTCAAGGGCATGCAGTGTAGAACCAGAGTGTGGAGGGCTGCATGTGCTCTGCATGTGTGGGGCTAGGGGTGTGGCAAGCCGGGGAGGACGACGCGAGGCGAAGTGCACGAGCAAGGGAGGCGCCGGGAAGTCCGAACAAATGCTTTGATTCGGATTGGTTCCTGCTAGTCCAAATTGCATATGATATATAGGTGCTAGTGTTTTGTTTTTAGTCCGAGATAGTCAGGTTTTGAGTCAGGTTTGTTATTTGTACGCGACTAGCGCTCGGACATTGTACGCTGCATGTAACATCTCAGCATATGGTCGCAAACCGCCTGCAAGCCTGGCAAGCCGGCATGATGTCCCAAGGAGAGCGGCTAGTGTTAGTCAGGATGGTGATAACATCCATCCCAGTGTACAGTTTAATAGCCCTCGACCCACCCCTTGCAGTTATCAAAGAAATCGACAAAAGGAGAAGAGCTTTTCTTTGGAAAGGCACTGAAAATGTGTCGGGAGGCCATTGTCTTGTCGCTTGGTCGACCGTCTGTCGGCCCCTCCAGTACGGAGGACTGGGCATTCACAACCTGCATGTTCTAGGCAAGGCCCTCCGCCTACGTTGGTTTTGGCTACAAAGGTCATGGCCGATAAGACCTTGGAAGGGCTTGCTGGCGCAAGCTGGACGTGTTGAGGAAGATATGTCCAGTGCATCGCTCACCATGGAACTTGGCAACGGTGCTAACACCTTGTTCTGGTCGGACCACTGGCTCGGTGGTCGTAGCATCCCTTCCCTCTTCCCACGCTTGGCTAGGGGGGTTCCCACTAGATTGCGGAAAATCAGATCGGTCGCTCAGGCTCTACACGATAACTGCTAGATCTCGGACATCAGGGAGCTGGATCCTCATTGTGTTGGCGAGATCCTTCGTCTTTGGGGATCGTTGCATACCATTAACCTTCACGCGGAGCACCATGATAGGGCCATCTGGCGTTGGGAAGCCTCAGGTCACAATTCCTCCAAGTCGGCCTACAAGGCATTTTTTTGGGCTCGAGTGAGTTTCTGAGCACGGAGGCTATCTGGCGCGCGCGAGCCCCTCTGAAATGCAAAATTTTTGTGTGGCTTGCAGTCCATGGCCGCTGTTGGACGGCGGATCGCCTTCAGCGTCGTGGTCTTCCAAACCAAGGTGCTTGTGTTTTCTGTGGGTACTCCCTAGAGACCATCGACCACCTCCTCGTCGGGTGCACTATCACCTCCCAAGTTTGGGCGCACTTCCTCACGCGTATGGGCTTGCCCAGCGCCGTCCCGGTTGGTCTGCCGTCTTTCCAACATCACTGACTTTCCGCTCGAGGCGTCCTATCTCCGCAGACAAGAAACAATTTGGACTCCTATGTCATCCTCATTTCCTGGATGCTTTGGAAGGAACGGAATAGCAGGGTCTTCAACAATGAGACGAGTCCCCTCCACCTTCTGCTAAAGCAGATTCACGACGAGCATCGCCTCTGGCGCATGGCAAATGCTAGCAGTCGGGAGGCGCCTTCCATCAGGAATAGTCATCCTTAGGTCGTTTTGTGTTTTGTGTTTCCGGTTTTTGTCTTTTGTTTCCTGTTTTTGTTGTTGTTTCTATTTTCCTTTCTTTCGTTTTGTTTTTCTTGTCATACATGCAGCCCACCGTGGCCTTTCTATATCACATTTCTTCTTCTTAATGGAATAACGAGCAAGGCTTTTGCGTTCTTGAAAAAACATCTCAAAGATATGGGTTGCAACATCTCACAACAAAACGCTCAACAAAAAGGTAAAAGAAATTCCCAACATGAATCGCAACATTTTTTAGGGCACATGCACACCTGCAACAAAATTCATCTTGCAACATTCAAAAAATTTCTGAAAAAATCTCATGCTCAATCATTTGTTGCTGCAACACTAAAAAACACAGTCTGCAACATCTCAAATCACCTATTGCAACAAAAAAAAACAATCCTATAACTGCAACATGCAACATTTTTTAGGACACATGCAACACCTGCAACTCACTGGCATCGCCCTCAAGACGGCACCGATGCGCTTGGCTTTAAGCTCTAGACAGTATGGCAGCCGTGACGACGCTGTGGGCCTTGCAAGGGGCACCAGAGAGGGGGCGGCACGAGGGGCTCGTCGGCGCTGCAAGGTGGAGCTCGGGCTCGGGATGGCCGAGGCGGAGCTCGGGAGTGGCCGAGGGGAGCGGGGTCGCCGGCGCTGCGAGGTGGTTTGCACACAAACACTCCTGTACACCAACTCCATCCTGCGCACCTGCAAGCAAAACCGAAAAAAAATCACCAAAAAGAAACAGAACAAAATCGAAGGGAGAAAGAAGAGGCTAAGAGGAGAACGCATCGGTCGGCTGACTCCTGGACCTCCTCGGCGGCAGGGAAGAAGGGGTCCTTCTCCCGGCGGTCGAACGACGTGGCCATCTCGCACACGAGCTGCGGTTGCCGAACAGAGCGAAGAATCGGAGGGAGGGAGAAGAAATTCGTGGAGACACGAGTGAGCGAGATGCGGACGGAAAGGAGGCGGAAGAAGTGTCGCGTCCGATTTTTTAATTTGTTTCGTACGAATATATATTATGGTTTCCCCTACTTTATACGTTGAGGACTATGGAAAGGCATGTCATGCAATTTTTGATGGTTTCAAAATGGACCCAGGGAATGCTGAGATTCAGAGCGCACTACGGTATGTTATCTCTCTTTCTTTGGTTATAATTTTATGTTCTAGTTTGTGATGGTGACATTATTATACTGGTTTCCATTCACCTCATGTTTCAATAAACCTCAATTCTAATTTTAACAACACATGCAAGTATGCAACCTTTGTATGAACGCATTATATACCGTACTAATTGATTGTTCTACTATATACAGGAGGCTTTGGAATCCTTGAAGATATCTCGTGGTGCCAAGAAGACGAATTTTTTTTTAAAATAAAATATTAATTTAAAAGATAATTACAAAAATAAATAGTCGAAAAAAATAATTACAAAACTAGACCCATGTCGCCAATTGGAATGACGACAGACTCCTATCGGCATTCCAATAGGCGACGAGGGCTCGCAACTTAGCGACAGGGGCTCAACAGACAAGAGCTTCCACAGCCGGAAATTACAACCACAAGAATCCTCTTTTTTATTTTTAAAATTTGGAAAACCGCTATTTCAAAGGGCGATAGGGATCCCGCAAGTCCCTGTCGCCATTCCAAATGGCGACACAATCTTCCCTATAAAAGACCCTTGAAACCCTAAAATTCAAGGAAAGCTCACTTTTATTCTGAAAAAAAAGAAATAGGAGAGGGAAGGGAGAGAAGCAGAGGGGAGGAGAGAAGCTAGCAAAGCGCTGTCCCCGTCCAGTCGCCCACCTTTCAGGTAATTTTTTTAACCGAATGAATTACATAGTTTTGGATGTACGGTTACATAGTGTAGTATGTTGTACATAATCCTTTTCAGTAGGAAGTCTAGTTTTAGATATGTGGTTAATCATGAAAATCTTGTTTACGGTGTAGTGCGTCAAATATGCCGAACTTCACCAACTTCAAAATTTACTATGGTCAGGGGACTATTCTTAAGGGTCCCGAGAGGATTAATTTGCGTTATTTTCAATCGGCGACCATGCCCCTGCTAAGAGCAGAGCAGCATACATAGGGCGTTGTGATGCGGTGGTTGTTTCACACGTTCAATTTAGACCGTGTTGTGTATAATATGAGATTGAGTTGCCTTGCCCCCCAACGAACACAGAGCACATATTGGGAGATAGTTCAGCTCAAGAGAACAAGGTCATGGTAGTCATATGTACGCATGGCGAGGGAGGGAGGGTGGGATTTGGTGCTTCTGGCCTAGGCATATGCCAAGCCCATTCATGCATCCGCCAAGCCCATTCATGCATCCACAACTGAACAAGAAAGGGGTGGTGATGCCGAAGAAGAAGTAGGGGACTCCAGCCACAGCACGGCGCACACAACGACTGAAGCTCCTAGAGTTGCTGATGCTATCGATGAAGACCCTGTAGAAGTAGCTCCTTCAGTCAAGCAAACTAGTAGGCATCCTGACGAGGGTGAGGAGCTAGAAGCCATAGTGCAAAGGATGGATCTCGAAGACCAGGAGTACATGACATTATCAGAAGATGAAAGATCCGACGACGAGGATGATGTGGACCAACAAGCGGTTCCATCCGAGTGGAACACATTTCAGTTCGATAACCTCGTCGTTAACGAAGGCTCCCATGTGTCGTGAGAGTGCGACTAAAGTGAGATCAAACAAGGAGTTATGTACAAATACAAAGAGATCATGTAGGAGGCGGTTAAATTCTAGGCCTTATCGGTACGGCATACATTCACAGTCGTCAAGTCAAACCCAAGATGCTACGATGTGAAGTGTGACATAGATAGATGTCCTTGGCGAGTGCACGCATTTTAGCCTAAGTGAGACACCTATTGGAAATGTTCTATAGTGGTCTCTCACACATGTGTTGTCGCTGAGTCCGTGCATGTGAGGACCAGCGTTAATTAGCCCTAACCTCGTAGCAGTAATCGGTGATTAGCAGCGGTTAGTCTCATCTTAGTGGTGAGTTAACGATAGTGTTAGATCATTCTTAATTAGCTAAAGCATATCGCATCATTCATGCAATCTCATCATTCAGCACAATAGTAGGATCAAGTCGGTAATTAAAATGCATTGTCACTCGCATTAGACAAATACATCAGCAATTGCATTGTTTGCAGGAGTGTATTTTACATCCATCAATCTAGAAGCATATTGTATCATTCAAACACACAGCAGCTATGCCTAAGCACAAAACCATTCATCCCCCTGCCCTTCACAAGCCCAGCAGTGCACATAGCAGTAGCAGCAATAGGGCACACATTCATTCCCCCTGCCCTTCGCATACATCACCCCTTTTGCAGCCCCAGATCCCCCATTTCTTCTTCTCGGTCAGGTATGGCGCCCGACCATCGAGACCGAAGGCTCGGCGACCAAAGATCACCAGTGGCCACCACCCATCCCGCTCATCGCCGGCAGCACCACCTCCAGCGCCGACCACTCTTCCTATCATCGACCCCAAACCATCTCAATTCCACCCATCAGGTAAAAGCTTTGGCACCTTTGAGCTTTAGGTGAGTACCTCATGCCTGTGTAGCAGCCTTCTCCTACCTCCAGTAGCCTTCCCACTCCGGATCTGCCACCCATGACCTGCATTCGTGCATCTTAGCATACATCAGTGAGTATTTAGCTTAACCTTAGATGAGAGTAGTAGTAGGAGAAGCACCTGTGCTTTGGCGCCGGTGGCCGGGAGGCCGAGCCGGCCAGGCCGAAGCCCCTGGGCCGGTAGATCTGCGCGCCGGGTGAGGGAGCAGAGTCGAGGGAGAGCCGGGCCGAGCCGAGCTCGTGAAGGCCAGCTGGAGAGGAACCGAGCGGCGGCGGCGTCAGTCTCTGGCCGCGCCGGATGAGGAGGAAGCGACCAGAACCGGGCCTAGGGCGCTGAGGAGCCGGGAGGTTGGCGACGGCCGGTCTAGGAGAGCCCTGCGGTGGCGCCGAGGAGCTGAGGGAGCGAGCGGAGCCGGGAGGAGCCGAGCTGGGGCGGCGGCGCCTTGGAGATGGGTGGAGGAAGAAGGGGATCGGGAGAGGGGAGTGTGAGGGCTGTGTGTGTGCGCGTGTTGAGTTTGGGGGGGGGTCGGCCGAGTGGAGGTAAGAGAGAGGGAGAGAGAGTAGGGTAGGGTTGGAAATTAGAGTGGAGTTTAGGGTTGGGTTTAGGACTTTAGATTTAGGGGTAGTATTAGGATTGGGTCGATTTATTTTTATCGAGATTCGCGTTGCTTCTGAGGTAGTTGCTAATAATTTAGTTGCTAACTGTGTAAGTCTTGCAGCTAAATAATTTAGCTAGAATCCGGTCAATTTAACCAACTTAAAATCAAATTGTGGTTTATTTGCTAGAGCAGGTTGTGTAGCTGTCTTTCCTTTTGTTAATAGGCTAGCTTGCGCGTGTAGCAATCTTGTGCGTCGCTGGTTTCTAGTCAGGCGTTGAGAGCGGTTTAATCAGGTTAGTTCAGTTAGTGAGCGGGAACCTCGGGTTTTCGACCTCAGTGCGTGTAGACCATAGTACAACTTTCGGGAAGTGCTAACTTAGCTTAGGTCGAAAAAGTTTAGTAAATTAAAATGTGCTAACTAGTAGTCGCCACTAACTGATGTATTCCTATTATCACCCAAATTAAATATGTATTTACTTATATTATTATTCGTTTTGCCGATTTGCTTCAGAAGGCGAACCAACACCGACAGGAGCAGCTGACCAGAATTTCATCGACACTAGCCTTTCCTACTTCTACGAAGGCAAACGACCATCTTGAACATAAATATAGTTAACTTAAAAATAAACCCTATCTTGCACTACTATAAGTATTGCATAAAAAATGTTTCTCAAAACCTAAACAAAATGATTGAGATGAAGATGATTAAGGGGATTGAAAAGAAATGAGACTTACTAGGTGGGTAAAGGGGCCTGCGTGGGAAAGCAATGATGATGATGATGAGGTAAGAGGTGGGCCCCTTTTTACATATGGTTACAATATAAGGACCAACAAAACTCTTGCTCGGTCAGATGCCGTAAATTCAGTGTCAACCATTTTCCCATTTCGACAGGCAGAAAATGCTACCTTGTTACGTGACTATGCTCTCCACATTGGGTAAGTAATAGGTGTGAGTGAATGTGATGGAGGAACCCAGGACCGGTGGGGGAAGTCCGGAAGTGGGGGATCCAAGGCGCTATAGCGCTAAGGTGGAGTGTTGAGTGCAGGATAGAAGCTGCCTCAACCAACCTCACCAGAACTCGGTGGATGACGAGGTCAGCACCGTGACTAAATCTGCACCGACGGAAGGTGATGGGTGGAGAAATTAATTCACGTAACCTGGAAAACGTTATGTATTCTGATCTTGAATCCGCATCAAAGGCAATACGGTGATCCCTGTTTTCAGAGAGTTCATAATAGCTATGGGTAAAGTGGTACAAAGCCGACGCAGTGCTAAACTAAATCATGAATTCATGTCAGTCTCCAGGATTGGAGTCTACGGGAACCACAGGGGGTCGATCGTCTCTCTGAGTGACTAGTAGAGTTTTCAGTATTAAAACTTGCCACCTAATTGTTGTGATCTATTTTCTAAAGTGAGATGATTTAGAAATTGTGATAATGAATAGAGATAGTGCATCATGTGCATCTTTTGCTATTAATGCTTGCTGAGTACATTAATTTGTACTCAACCTTGTTAGTATTCTCCTTTGTAGATCCTAGTCCGGCTGGGAGTAATCCCGAGTGGGACGAAGGACATGCAGGTACCGATGCTACTGCAGGAGGAGGAGGCACTGATTATGAAGACCAAGGCAAGATGGGCGCCATCGTTGACGAATGGGGCGAGTAGAAGATTGATGGAACCAGAAAGGCTAGCGAAAGGACTTAGTCCCATAGTTGCAGTTGTAAATTACTCTATAAGAACCATAATCTTGCGTGGCTAACTGGAACAAAAGTACAGTTTCTATCTTATTGTTCTGCTGCGTAACTCTGGTAAAAGCTTACTATTTGTTGGAGCAGTGTTCTACTAAGCAAACAAATAGTAATTCGTATGCCTAAGTGTTATTACCCCTGGGGTAATGACACGAGACGTCACAGTGCAGTCCCACAAGAACCTACCATCAAGCTTCATCGTCAACCTTATGTACGGTGAGATCGCAGATAATCTAGATTTTGAGCCATGATCCATCATTCGAGAGATTGAGGCAAGGTTCCAGTACACAATCAGTTATGCCAAGGCGTGGAGGGCAAAACAGAAGGCGTTGGAATCAAGGTTCGGTACGTTTGAGGACTCCTACCACAACCTCCCCAGGCTACTCCGAGTCATACAAGACAGGAATCCCGGCACTTATGTCGACATTTAAGATTCCACGCATTTGAAGTAGGCCAATAAGAGGGAACTGGAACATGCCCAGTACATCCCGCTTTACCAGTTTGAAAAGCTCTGGCGACTTCATGGGCGACTAGCACTTCCCCCGACGCTCCCCTCGCCGGTGCCCCTCCGGCACCAGCGGACTAATCGCCTCAGCTTGATCCCATCCCTCAACATGAGGACCTTGGGGCTTGACTTTAACCCAGGTTTGTCTCTTCAAAAACAGATCTGGAGTAGATTTGCCTCACCAGTGGTGTTTTGGCCGGGTTGTGGCCTCAAGGAGTTCGTTTTAGTAGCCTCCTTTAGCAGAGCAAGATTTCGCCTAGAGGAGGAACTAGTCAGTGTGGCACTTCAATCCTGCCTTGGTGGCAATGCCGGTGACTTCAAGGTAACCAAGCTTTACTCCTCTGGCTTTAAGTTCTCGGTCGCATCCAAAGATGTTGGGTTGTTTATCTACAACCTCAAAAGTTACCGATGTAAGGAATTCGCTATCTACTTCCACCTATGGGGCAACGGTGGAGCTAACTGGCAGAAAGAATTCCATCAATGGACTGAGGAGCAAAGCAAGGAGTGGACTACGATTGGAGGAGAAAGAAATCCTATGCGAGGTGGTGCGGTTGGGCTCTAGGAAGGCGTTCTCCCACCGCAGACCGCAAATCTAGTTCATTGAGAAACACCAGGAATGTACATTTACAGAATAGTTCCTCACAAGCGAAATCTTCAAGGAATTCAAAGATTTCAGACCAAAAGGGCTCCCGATTTATTTTCGGTTCGAAAGCCAATTTATCCCAAAACCTGCCGTCTTCGACCAGACCTCGGAATTCTGCCATCTTTCTTCCTCGTGCCGATACCAGCCAAGGCCAATGATGCATCCGCTGTCTCCTTTCTGGCCACTCTAGATGGAGCTGCCGAAATGCCATCCGTTGTCACTCCTGCAGGGCCTTGGGGCATGTGGCAAACAATTGCAAAGACCTTTTTTCTAAAACTGGTTTCGTTCCTACGCCGATCTTCTCATCTGCAGTTAGAGACTGGGAATGGGCAGGCCAGATGTGCAACACTTGGTTCCGAGGAACGGCTGAGATTTAACAGAAAGCGCCACCTGTACCTATCTTCAGTTCTCTCCGGGAACTTGGTACATATTTCGTTGGGCTTCCTCAACAAGCTTCGGTTCCCCCGAGACAAACCAACCCTATCGCTTCATCTGCCTCGCCGTCCCAGCGCTCCCCACGGTCCCCCTCCCCAACTGCCAAAGATTGGTAGATTATCCCATTTGACCCCATGGCGAACTTTGAAGGAGATTTCGTACCTTTCCTTCCTCGAGGGTATAATCTGCAACATGTAGAGGGAAGACACAGTCGGGCACGGGTGATCTGTGGCAGGGCACCCGCCAACAATGAAGACTGGGCCATTGCGACCATCAACCCTATGCCGCCGGGTCAGGTCCCATTTCCTAATGTGGAAGAGATTCTTTCCGAATTTCTGATAGGCATCAGGAGACTCCGCATTCGGGGTATCCAACCATGTCCTTTTGGTGCGGCCTATGTGAGGTTCAATAGTGTTCATGCTCGAGAAGCGACGATACAAGCTAGCCCGCATGCTTTTGAATATGTCCACATTTCCTTCATAAAGCATAATGAGGGCATCAACTGGAAAGGTTTAAACTTCAATAGAGAATGCTGGATTATGCTCGTGGGGTTCCCCTTGGACTTTTGGAACATAACCTACATCCAGCAAGCCATTAACAGCTTTGGTCGGTTGCTGGTTTGGGAGAAAGATCTAACCAATCTTTTTCGCATTATTATAAAAGCCAGAGTCATTGACCTGAATCTGGTACCAAAAAGTATCCAGATTACGGATGGTGATGATTTTCAAAGCGAGTCTTGGACAGTGCCCTGTGAAATCATCGCACAAAATATCCTAGGCGCTGGACCTCCGGATGAAGATGAACCACCGGAAGATGGTGGTAATCCACATCCACCGCCCCAACAACCCTGAAACCAACCGCCACAGGAACTGGGTTTTCATAACCAAATCAATGATGGTGCGGAGATGCAAGCGGCCAAGGAGCACTGCTCAAGAGCCCGCGGCATATGTACAAAGGCATGTGCAAAATGCAAACATTTGGAATCCCTGGCCACCTCAGGAACTGGAAGCACAACCCGTACATGAAGTGGATCAGTTGGATCCCATGGTACCTTTTGCAGAAATGGTATTACCCCAGCCTGTTCACGATAGCCTGGAGCTCTCAGATCAGGCACCATCTGTGGCCTCTTCTTCGCATTCGGTTAACTGCTCTGAGCACACTGGGCAACTTCACCCCCCATTGATGCAAATCCCGGACCTCAATCTACCAATTCAGCTAGAAGGTGTCAACTTGCCACCTTTAGGGCAGGGACAGGTAAACCTTGATTTGCAGCTCGGGATAGCGTTGGTTCCTCACTAGGAGCTGCATGCTACCCACGCGAGCAGGGCTAATTATACTACAACCATCTGCCCTTCTTTGGAATCACCGGCTTGGGCCCAAAACTCTTCTCCAAAGGTTGACACAACCCTGCAATCGGTGGTGGACATCCCTACCAAATGGGCCAATTTTTTCTCCTCGTTACTCTTGTCACCAGAAAGATTCACAGTGGCAAAAGACATTTTATCATCAGGCATGTGGGAAATCATCGCACACTCTTCAGAAAACCAAGGGAGGTGCAAACCATTTGCCATCCTGGACAGATGCCCAACGACAATACAGGATCCAAAATTGAAGAACAAGAATGTGAAGCCCACCTCTAAGCAACAAACATCTTCAGCAGATGAAGAAGGTGGACCTAATACCACATATGAGTCTATGAGCTTCCCTACCTCACCAGTAAGGGAGATTCATTTAACTTCACTTGGTCCTAGTTTGGAGGAACGCCACAAAACAAAAACACTGAAAAAGGCTCTCTTTGGTAGAGACAGAAGTGCGTAGAAGCATAAGGATTAAGGCGCTTAAAGATGGCTACATGCGTAAGCCTGGCATTGACAAACAACCCCTGCTACAAGAAGTGACCCCGCCCTTTCTCTCAACCAAGATTATCAAGAATCTATGTTTGGACTACTGCAAGATGCCACCGGAGGATGTCAATGACACAAAACTCAACAAAACTCAACAAAACTCCTCTCAAAGATAGGAAGGAGGAAGCCCAGCAAGCTCAAAATGACAAGAACAACCAACACTAAGAGAAGTGGGGGCATATGTTGCAGAAGCACTTGTGTTGGAGCTATCTGCAGCATTGCTATTATTATAGTATCTACTTCAATAGGTTTTACAGCTATGGGAACATTACCTGGATGTTATTGTCTTAGTACTATAACTCTTTTGGGGCTGTTTGGAACTTCTTTGTACTATGCCAGTGTAACTTGTATATGCTGGCCTCATGGTAGGATGCTTCTGGTTCATGATGACTAGACAGTGGAATATTCTATCTTGGAACGTCAGAGGCCTCAACTCTGACAAGAAATGGAGGGATATTCACAACAAGATTGTAGAAAGCAAATGCCACATTTTGTGTTGTCAGGAAACTAAAAGACAAAGTCTGGAGAAGGCATTTCTTGCTAATTTTTGTCCTACCCGTTTCAATAAGTTCGAGTTCCTCCCCTCGATTGGTGCTTCAGGGGGGCTACTCATTGCATGGACCGATTCCATGTTCACAGGGAGCAACACGATTAAGAATGAATTCTCCATCTCAATTGATTTCACTTCGGTTCACTCGGGCCAAACTTGGACTCTTTTAAACATTTACATCCTGCCCAGAGCAGACTCTAAAGGGAGATTTCTTGAATGGTTCACCAACTTTAACATGCAACCCAACCTAGACTATCTTTTTCCGGGGGACTTTAACTTTATTCGAGCACCCTCGGACAGAAACAAGCCGGGCGAAAATATCAGTGACATGCTTCAATTCAACTATGCCATCAGCTACCTCGGACTGGTCGAACTGTCATTAAAAGGTAGAACCTTCACCTGGAGCAACATGCAATGAGATCCTCTCCTGGAAAAACTAGATTGGAACTTTACCTCCAACAGCTGGACCACGCACTACCCGAACACTTTAGTCTCACCTCTGGCCAAATCTGTCTCAGACCATGTGTCTTGTGTGATACAGATCAACTCTACCATTCCTAGACCCAACATCTTCAAATTTGAGAATCACTGGTTGGAACACAATGAATTTGAGAACCTGGTAAACCATATTTGGCATCAATCGGTTCACGCCACTGACCCGGGTAGACGGATTAATCAAAAAATCAAAAACCTTCGGCGCGCACTCAGATCCTGGTCAAAACAGACATCAAATCTGCGGATAGCCATAACCAACACAAATGAGGTTACTCTTTTTCTGGACACTCTAGAAGAATTCAGAGCTCTCTCCACTCAGGAATGGAACGCCAGGGAATTATTAAAAGGCCATCTAAGTCATCTTTTGAAACGGCACCACACCTACTGGAAACAAAGAGGAGCTATCAACTGGGCAAAGTTGGGGGACGAAAATACCAAGTTTTTCCATGCCAGAGCAACCATTCGCTATCGCACAAACTACATTTCAGTCTTTCGAGATGCATCCGGAAACGAAGTCAATAGTCATCATGACAAAGCAAAACTTATTTGGGAGGCATACAAGGATCGATTAGGTACTTCCTCGGCACCTCATTTACATTTCAACCTCACAGAAGTCATCCTACCGCATCAGCAGCTGGAATGGATGGATGCTCAATTCTCGCACCAAGAGGTAGATGAGATCATCAAGTTGTTGCCTCCGGATAAGTCACCAGGACCAGATGGCTTCAACGGACAGTTCTTCAAAAAATGTTGGAGCATCATAAAACACGACTTCTACGAACTCTATGATGCTTTTCACAGAAATGACCTAAACCTACAAACCATCAACTCTACCCTCATTGCACTCATCCCAAAGAAGGACTGCCCCATGGAGGTTAATGATTTCAGACCGATTTCTTTGCTCAACACCTCTTTTAAGGTCATGACAAAGTTATTGGCTAATCGTTTGCAGCAGAATATTTTGGAATTAGTCCATGCAAACCAATATGGTTTCCTAAAATCACGTACAATCCAAGATTGCCTAGCCTGGGCCTTTGAATATCTGCACTTATGCCCCTCCACAAAAAAGGAAATCATAATCCTAAAATTGAACTTTGAAAAGGCCTTTGACAAAGTTGAGCACACGGCTATTTTAGCTATCTTGCAGCATAAGGGGTTTGGGCCTAAATGGATGGCTTGGATTCGTGACATTCTAAAAACTGGAACCTCATCAATCTTACTCAATGGAGTGCCGGGGAAACTACTTCACTGCAAAAGGGGTGTCAGACAGGGAGACCCACTATCCCCACTTCTATTTGTTTTGGCAGCAGATCTCCTTTAAACATTACTTAACAGTGCTATGAGCCAAGGTCTTATGACTCCCCCAGTGAACTTCCAAGCTTGCTTGGACTTCCCGGTAGTCCAATACGCAGATGATACGCTCATTATAATGCAGGCCTACGCGAAACAGCTTTTCTTCCTCAAAGGAATTCTTAACACTTTTGCGGACTCCACTGGACTCAAGGTCAATTTTCACAAATCATCCATGATCCCTATTAACGTCTGCATGGACAAGATGGAAATCCTTGTTCATACTTTTGGTTGTCAATTGGGCTCTCTTCCATTCACATATTTGGGACTCCCCCTAGGAACGTCAAAACCAAAGTTCTCAGACTTCTTCCCACTCATTCAGAAAGTGGATAGAAGGCTTGCTAGTTGTGCAACCTTCCTCTCCATTGGAGGTAGACTAACACTGGTCAACGCGGTCTTTTCACAATTACCAACTTTCTATATGTGCCTGCTCAAACTTCCTACTGGAGTGCTCAAACATATTGATAGAATCCGCAGGAACTGCTGTGGAGAAGCTCATCAACTGATATCCGAGGAATATCTCTGGTCGCCTGGAATGAAGTCTGTAAACCAAAAAAAACAAGGGGGATTAGGAGTATTAAACCTATGGAAGCAAAATTAGGCTTTAATCCTAAAAAATCTGCATAAATTCTTCAATCACGCCGATTTGCCCGGGGTGAAGCTGATCTGGGAAGCATATTATCAAAACCAACTGCCATCAAGCAATAGGCGTAAAGGATCTTTTTGGTGGCGGGACATTCTCAACATGTTATCTCAATTCAAGGGATTCGCAACCTGCTCGATAGGGAATGGAAGATCAGCTTACTTCTGGAAAGACATGTGGAATGAGAATATATTTTCTCAAAAGTACCCGGAATTGTTTTCATTTACTAAGTTTCAAACTCTTTCAGTTGCGGCTGCATTACAAAGGGACTCGATGGCCTCCCTATTCCATCTCCCGTTATCAACTCAAGCGTTCACGCAATTCCAACAGATGCAACAGTACATGCAAGAATTGGAGCTCACGGATCAGGAAGACACTTGGCACTACATCTGGAACTCAACGCATTACTCGTCAACCAAAACCTACAAGCATCTCATGGGCACCCGCATGACGCCGGCCTATTACAATTGGCTATGGGCTTGTAAATGTTAAAGACGACACAAAGTTTTTTTCTGGCTACTACTCAAACACAGACTTAACACCAGAAACCTTCTTAAGCGCAAGTGCCCTCTAGAGGATAACAATTGCATCTTATGTGACCAGGGCGCTGAAGAAACCACAAAGCACCTCTTCTGGAATTGCCCATTTTCACAACTTTGTTGGGATCTTGTCTGCCCTCAGCATGTAATGCTATCAAACACTGATCAAGCCCTCCATCATCTCAAGAGCTTGCACAATCAAAGTATCTCTATGGAAATCATTGTGCTATCAGCTTGGGCGATTTGGATCACAAGAAACAACACGATCTTCAACAATCAGCAACCTAGCCTGTTGGGCTGGCGGATAGTATTCAAAGCAGAATTTGCGTTGGTCATGCAACGCGCTAGACCTCCTTTCAAACCGTTATTTTCGGCTTGGCTATCCAATTTTGGCTAGTTGTTTCATCTTTTCTCCTTTTCTCCTTTTTTCTCCCCTTTTCTCCCCCGCTCTCTCTATCCTGTTTCAGTTTGCTTTTTTCCCTTCTCTCGTTGTACTGTTGGTGTTCATTTTTATTAATTTGCAGTAGCAGTTTTTCCTACTTTGTTTCTTCAAAAAAAAAGGAGGGAACTGCAATGAGCATTCTTCGCCTTTGGTCCATGCATCAATGCATTCCAGCACTTCCGTCCAATCTTGTGCGTGGACGGCACATTCTTGACTAGAAAGTACAAAGGCCAAATACTGACTGCAATAGCGACAGATGGGAACAATCAAGTTATTCCTATGGCATTCGCTTTCGTTAAAAGCGAGAACACGGACAACTGGTTGTAGTTTCTGAGGAATTTGAGGATTTCTATTGTACAGGGCTGTCCAAACATATACGTCATACATGATCGGCATGCGGGCCTGCGGAGTGCAATAACTCATCTACAACAAGAAGAGAACGAACCACTTCCATGGGCGGATCTGTAGAGCAGATAGTTCATGAGGCACTTGAGTGCAAACTTCTACAAACAGTCCCACAACAAGGACTTGATGAACCTGTTCAACCGGCTGTGCAACCAGAACCAGCAGCGAAAGTTTGAAGCACTCTGGAAGATTCTAGATGAGCGGATCCAGACACACAGAAGGGAGGTAGCGAAAAGGGTCACCCCAAGCGCTGACCAGGTCCCTGAAGCACTAGCACATCTACCTACAGATGGTCCCAGTGTGACAAGGAAGACGGGGCCGCAGTTGAAATGCTTCTCGGACTGGATTAAGCATGAGCCTAAGGAGAAGTGGTCGCTGCTACATGATAAGGGTGGTGCTCGATATGGTATCATGACAATTAATCTAGCCAAGGTGTACAACTGGGTCATGCGCGGTGCAAGGTGCCTCCCTTTGGTTGGTATTGTGGAGGCAATTCTCCGCGATACTACAAATTACTTTGTTGATAGAAGCAACAACACGTCGCTCGCTATGGCAAATGACAAACTGCTCTACTCCGCCATGATCACCAAGTACATGGAGGAGAAGAGCAAGAAGGGTGAGATGCACCGGGTATTCAAGATGGGCACAAGGGAGCTTTGCTTCGAGATAATATGCAGGGATAAAGGATGCCGCAAGACGAACCGCAAGAGGATCACTCATGAGTGCACGCTACGCCGCACTAGTTGTGTATGCACTTGCAACAAGCCCCTTCTTATGCATAAGCCCTGCTCCCATGTCATGGCCGCATGTTTGACGGTGGCGTAGCATCCCGGCCAATACCTCTCTGAGTATTTCAATAAGGAGGTGATGCAAACTTGGAGTGCAGAGATGTATGGTTACGACGTGGTTGACTATTTCACTGGCTATCCGACTTGGAAGCAACTTATCTGGGCCGCAGACATTAATAGGCTGAAGGAAAAGGTTGGCCAGCGATAGGTACGACGCATTAGGAACGACGTGGACGAAACAAAAGCCGGGCGTCGTACGAAAAAGTGCTCCATTTGTAGGGAGTCTGGGCACACCTTCAAGAAATATCCTACAAGAAATCCTCAGGACGAAGGAGACATCAACACTCCGGATGTCGCCGCGGCTTTGTAATATCACTTTGATTTGTAAAAAACTAGGTCTTATGATGTTGTGCTGAATGTTATATAATATCAGTGTGATTTGTCCACAAAGTATATGACAATGTTGTGTCGAATGTTATGTCATTGTGATTTATTGACAAAAGATGTTATGACGTTGTGGTGAATGTTATGTAATGTCATTGTGATTTGTCGACAAAAAATGTGATCGCAAATAGTCAGTAGACATTTTGATTTCTTGACAAAGGATGTTATTATATTGTGCTGAATGTTATATAACATCAGTGTGACTTGTCAACAAAATATCTGCTCGAAAATACTCAAAACAAAAGGAGTGAAGAGGAATTAAAAAATGATAGTTTTCCAAAAAAAAAAATTTAAAAAGATGATCACTGTCGCCATTTGAATTGGCGACAGGGAGCTATTGGTACTATTGAGCCTCCTGTTGCCAGTGCATAGGACCCTGTCGCCAATTGGAATGGCGACAAAAGCTTATCACCATTCCAATTGGCGATAGAGGCCTATTTTTGTAATTGATTTTTTTACTATTTATTTTTATAATTATATTTTAAAATAATATTATTTTAAAAAATCCCAAGAAGACTCGAGTGAATCATCGATACTCGATGGTATATAAATTCGTATGGGAGGTACAGCCTGCAGGGTACTGCTGGAGTCTAGAGTGCTTGTTTCCAAGTTTTTGTCCATACACTTTTATATAATTCAGCAGAAAGCAGGTTGAATTTTAGTGTGTTGGGATACGGGTAGGCTACACTAGCGCACAATTAAAAAAATTATACCGCATTAACCAGGAAGCCATGCGAGTATGAGATCATAGATCATTACCACTAAACATGTAGTGTAGTGAAAGAAGAGTTGGAGCAGCCCGGTCCAACGTCACGCTCGTCGATGTAGTAGAAGTAGTTGATCGTCCAACGTTCTTGGCCGCTGAACGTCTCCTGTAGCAGCCTCTTATGTTCTCTACGTACGTCATAGATCGTCGTCGATCAATGCAACAGTGATTGCAACAACACCTATATGGTATCCACACATCGAGCGGTGGAACGCCGTACGCCGGTGTGCTAGCACCAACACGCAAGGCAGGGCCTTCAGGGAGGTGATGGCTAAGGTTTCGGTGGGTAGTGCAACATCCTCCCAAAATCCCTCGCACCTCCCCTTATAAAGAACCCTTGACGGATCCCTACGTTAGAAAGTAATTATGACTTTTAACCACGTACGGATTATAATATAATTTAAGTCTCTAACGTATCCAATCCGAACTAGTTTATTTCAACCCATTAAGTGTGTGACTCCGTAGGTTCATGCGTAATCGGCTGTGACCTGAAAATTCTTTTCTAATCTACAAGTCGATAGCGGTTCCTAACAGGACATAATGACCCCCGAATATATATAAAGATCATATCGGACAAACCTTTATAAAGATCATGTACCGATCCTTTTGCCTCACGATACTAGATCGAACTCAAGGCAAGATGCGTATCATCTTATGATAGCTCGATCTTTCACTCTATCTTATAGTGGATTACTTAGTTGTAGTTGACTCCTCAACCATATTCGGCATGATCATACACTTCCTTAATCCAACCACATCGAGGGCCCATAGATATATCTTTCGTTAAATAGGAGGGGAAAATTCTATCTTGATCACTCATATTCCTCCATATTTTCGTAGTAAATCCGAAAACTACATTTATAACTATCCATTTATAGAGTGGTATTTGGCAACCTCTAAGTAAACTATTACACATGTAGAAAACCATATCGACCTCAGGTCTAAGAATCCCACAAACACTATGTATGAGACCAATTGATGATACTTAAGAGTATAACAATTGTCACAGTGTCTCAAGATGGGTTAATCTAACACTATGTTCTCCAACATATATCACACGGTGAGTTTGCCACATGAAAACGTGAACCAGCAATGGCCGGTGGTGTCTGTAGAGCCGTACTACATGCAAGAAGATGATTATTACTAGTAGCCCAGGCGCGCCCTTGGGCGCGCGTGTGACATTGCCTCGGAGACCATAATGCCTTCAGTCCAGAGTACAGCTAATGTCTAATGTCTTACTTTTTTTGACTGAAATAGCTAGTGCTTTGTGAGAATTTTGTGGACCTGTGCTCGATGTATATACATGCTGTAAATGTGTAGAAACATCTGAAGCCAATCTAACTAAAGCAAGTTACAGAATCTTGAAGTCTCTCTTAAGAAAACTCTTAAAAGAGACCATAAATATTTGGGCTACTTGATCAAGGCATGGAGGATTGCCTAAAGAAGGGCATAAGACATTAGACATTAGACATTAGGCGGTTCTCATGTGCTTAGTTTGCGATGTTGTATTGCACGAGTCACCTTCACGCCGATCACCTCGCAGGCTCCTACCCGAGTACGTTGCGATGTTCGATCACCGACCGACGACGCGTCATCGGACCTGTCATGATGTGACCGGGTGATCGCGCGCTTCCCAACGGTCTGCCGGTCTTTGTGCACGCGAGACTCGATGTCTTGGTACACGCGAGTGCCTTGTGCACGACATCTTCGTGGAGGAGTACGGATCTACGGTCATGCGCCGATTCGGTGCGCGACAGAGGTCCCGGCCCCTTGGGGGAGGCGGTGCCGGGCACGCATACGCCGTAAGTTCATCGCTGACTTTTATGTCCGTACAATATGTGTTACATCGCAACCAAATATTTTTCTTGCCGTCCACAGTACACTAGGAAGGAGTTCATGGCACGATGTCCTCGGTCGGACGGATGGCCTTGGGTGGCGATTGGAGTGCCGCGCGAGACCCTCGTCGAGGTTGCGGACGAGGCCTCACGACCCGAGCGTCACGAGCACTACATGGAGTGGTACTCAGCTCGGACGAGGCTACGTTGCGTCCGGGTCGTGGTCGACCCTGCTCGACATGTGGCCGCGACGTCCGACACGTACCCCACCCACCGACTCGCTTTCCACGCGGCGTACATACTCAATATTACATATTTCATATTTAATTTGACATACTTACGTGTACAACTTCATGATTACATGCGGTGGATCTTCACCGAGGTCGCCGAGATGGTAGACTCGCGCGAAGACATGGCAATGTCGGGAGATCGAGGGCTCTGCCGACAGATCGGGAGGCAGCGAGACGCGGAGTGAGGACGCGATCGTCGCGCCGACCGACCGGTGGACCGAGCGATCGAGGACGAGGTCACCGAGGTGGTAGGACACGCCTCGATCCGCACGGCGAACGCGTCGCGTGGCGGGCGGGGGAGCACCTACGGACATGCGGAGGTGAGTTCGACATGCTGACGTCGCTTCTTCATTTCATTTCGAACCTCGTAAGTTTGTAACGACGATCTTCTGTTACAGGTCCTCAGCTCCACCCGTACGCGGGCCAAGACTATGCCGCGTCGTCCGATCACATCTTTGGGCCAACAGGTAAGTTCCGTTTGCTGCGTAACGCACTTTTAGTCATGACTATGTTTGTAACCTCATTCTTGCAGAACGGATTGGGAGGACGATACATTCTCGGCGGCGATGCGACCTATCGGCACCCATCGATGACTTCTTCAGGGATCCGCGTGACACGCAGTTCTCTTTGGAGGCTTCGGTATGCAGTGCGCCGAGTTTGACCAGCGACGAGATCGGCCGACGCACCCGCACGACGCGAGATCACCGACGCGAGAGCGACCTCGCTACACCACCGCGGACTTCTCGCGCGGGTCGGGTACTTCGAGCGGCTGACCCCACGCGTACTCGCGGCAGCGGCGACAAAGGCCCGGCGACACGCGGGTGCGACCTAAGAGGGCGCTATTAGATTTTCCTTTATGTATTTTTTCTTCATTATGTCAACTGTAGTTATGACATCTTTTGAATATCGCGAATATGGCTTTCTTTGACGATCCAAATGTTCGCAGCGACGCGATAAACGAGCTAGGTTTCTTGCGCGATGCGACAACACGGCGCCGACAGAGTCCTTAAAGGTCGCCTCGTCTTGTAGCATCCCCCTTAAAAGTTAGCCAGAGTAGGCAGCTTTTCAGGACGATGTGACCACACCGGCTAGCTTTTCAGGACGATGGCACCAGAGTAGACCGCTTTTCAGAATGATGTGACCAGGCGGACCAGCTTTTCGGGACGATGTGACCACACGGGCTTGCTTTTCAGGACGATGTGACTACACGGACTAGCTTTTCGGAGCGATGTGACCAAAGGCGGGCGGCTTTTGTGGACGACTTACCAAGGCGAGAAGCCCGCAACGGCTCCATCCACTCCGATTATAAATACAACGTAACTCGTCCAACTAGTCCACAACAAAGACCACCAAGTAGAAAACATGGACAAGGAGAAGGAATGAGAGAAAATCCGCAAGCTTTTGAAGGGTGGTGTCTCCCATGAGACCACCGCTCGCTATCATGTCGCTAGTCAGGAGCCTTTCACCCACCAAACCTTTCCGGAACTGGTGGATCTTAGGAAGCTGCCTCGTAGTACGCCCAACGATTCTGGGACCAGCCGCGACCCTCCTATGCTGCGGGCAGCCTCGGAAGGACCCAGATAGGGTGGCACCCCCTATCTTTGGTGTGGGGCGCTGCAAGTGTGTGAAATCAACCGATGAGTGGACCATTGGGCAGCGCTATTGGTGCTGCCCAAACTACGCCGTTGACTGCAACAACAGGCATCCGGTAATGAAACCCTATTTCGTGGTACAATACTTTTTTTATTCCGGAAAACAGGGTAACCAAGGCGCAAGGCGAGGAGTACAACGCCGAGCTGGCCCGTAAGGGTAAATGGCCACGTTCGACTCAGTAGTTCTACCATATTCCTCCACATGTCCCATGTATTTCAATTTCCCTAAAGGCATGCGTGTACCGTGCTCGGTTCGTTGTCCTGCGTGCCATGTAATCCCCTTGTCGGATGAAATGTCGTGTGGTTATCGTTGAGTCATTTCCCAAGAGTTCTCCAACGGAGTTGTGTAGAGATTCCCGAACGCATTTTAGTATCGCCTGCCTTGGTACGTACGAATCATTAATCCCTCAATCGTCCTCCAAAAAATCTTCCAACATTCCACAACAACAAATAGCGACTGGCGGCAGCACGGTATCGCCAGTTCAACTGGCGACAGGAAGGTATCGCCAGTTCAACTGGCGACAGGAAGGTATCGCCGATTAAACTGGCGACAGGGCCTGACCTCTACAAAATCCTCTTGCAACCGTCGAAATTCCACACAGGACTCAGTCTTACTCAACCAAAAATAGAAGGACACAACAGAGAGGAGGACGAGAAAAGCTAGCGAAGCGCTGTTCGTCCAGTTGCCCACCCCTCGGGTAATTTTCTTAACAGAACGGATTACATGATTCTTGATGTGCTGTTACGTAGTGAAGTCTGTTTTACATAGTTTTTTGGTGGGATATTTAGTTGCACATATGTAGTTCATCGTGTAAATGTTCTTCACATCGCAAGATGCGTCAAATATGTCCGACGTCGTCAATTTCAAAATTTACTACGGCGAGGACTATTATGGAGGGTCCCAGGGAATTGATTTGAGTTATTTCGGTCCGCGACGTGCCTCTACCAAGACCGAGCAACGTACATTCGGCGCCAGATGCGGTGGTTGTTCCACACGTTCCAAGTGGACCGTGATGTCACGATCGACATTGAGTCCTCGCGCCGGCGGGACAGCCACGTATTGGGAGTTAGTGCAACTAAAGGAACAAATTCATGGCGGTGTGATGTACGCATGGCGAGGAGAGGGGTGGAAATTGGTCCTTCGGTCCGCACGTTTCCACTCCTGCATCTGCGTCCGAACAAGTAGGAGTTGCCGACAGGAAGAAAAAAGGTGACTCAGCGCGCGCGCACACAATGGCGAGAAGGGCAAGAGGTTGCCGATGTCGCCGAGTTACCTCATTCGATGAGGCAGGCTAGTGGGCTTGCCGACGAGGGGAGGAGCGGAAGACACGTGGAAATGATGGAGCTCAAGACCAAGACTACATGGCGTTGTCCAAGATGAAGGTTCCGATGACGACGATGATGCGGACCAGCAGGCGGTTCCATCCGAGTAGAACACATACCAGTTCGAGAACCTCGTCATCAACGAAGGCTCCCATGTACCATGGGAGTACGACCGGAGCGAGGTCAAACTAGGAGCTACGTACAAATGCAAGGAGGCCGTGCAAGATGCGGTCAAATTCTGGGCATTGTCGGTTCGACGCACATTAACCGTCGTCAAGTCTACCCCAGGATGCTACGATGTGAAGTGCGGTATTGAGGGATGCCCTTGGCGCGTGCACGCTTTTCAGCCCAAGTGGGATACCTACTGGAAGTGCTCCATAGTGGTCCCTCACACATGCGTCGTCGCTGAGTCAGCAAGGTCCCACCGGAACCTGTCATCAGGCTTCATTGCCAATCTCATGTACGGTGAGATCGTGGACAACCTAGACATTGAGGCAAGGTTCCAGTACACTATCAGCTATGCCAAGGCTTGGAGGGCAAAACAGAAGGCATTGGAATCAAGGTTCGGCACGTTCGAGGATTCCTACCACAACCTCCCTGGGCAACTCCGAGTCATACAAGACAGGAATCCCAGCACTCATGTCGACATTCAAGACGCCACGCATCCGAAGTGGCCTAATAAGAGGGTACTACAGCGAGCATTCTTCGCGTTTGGTCCATGCATCAATGCATTCCGGCACTGTCGTCCAATCTTGTGTATCGATGGCACATTCCCGATCGCGGTACAAGGGCGAATCACGACCGCAATAGCGACGGACGAAACAATCAAGTTTTCCGTGGCATTCGCTTCGTTGGCGAGAACACGAATAGTTGGGCTGTGGTTCTTGAAGAATGTGAGGATTTACGTTATGCGGACCGTCCCAACGTATGCCTCATATATGGCCGCACGACGCTGGCTGCTGCGTGCAATAACACGGCTCTGAATAGAGAGAACGCTCCACTTCCATGGCCGGATCTACGAGCGGTGGTGCATGAGGCACTTGGTGCAAACTTCTATAAGCGATTCCGCAACAAGGACTTGATGAACATGTTCAGCGCTGTGCAACCGAAACCGGCAGCCGTAAGTTCGACACACTCGGAAGATTACGGGCGACCAGGACAAAAACCCACGAAGGAGGCATCAACAAGGGCCGCCTAAGCGCCACCAGGCCCCCAAGCATTGCCACGGCTACCCGCAGGCGCTCGTAGTGTCACGAGGAAGGCTGGGGCACGATCAAAAGCTTCGTGACCGGATTGAGCACGAGCCTAAGGAGAAGTGGTCTTTGCATGACGGGGTGGTGCTCGTCACGGTATCATGAGAACCAACCTAGCCGAGGTCTACAAGCTGGTCATGCGCGGCGCCGTGCCTCCCTTTGGTTGGTATTGTGGAGGCAATTCTCCGCGGTACCACAAACTACTTTGTTAACAGATGCAAATGCGTCGCCACCATGGCAATGATGACAGTACTCTACTCCGCTATGATCACCGTGATACATGGAGGAGAAGAGCAAGAAGGGTGAGATGCACCTGCATTCAAGATGGGCACGAGGGAGCTTCGCCGAGATAATGTGCAGGATAAAGGCGTCGCGGGACTAACCGCGAGAGGATCACCATGAGTGCACGCGCGCGCGATAGTGTGTTTGCACTTGTAACAAGCCCCTTCTTCCGCATAGGCCCCGCTCCCATGTCATGGCGCTGTTCGACGACAGTACCTCTCTCACTATTTCACCAAGAGACGATGATGCAAACATGGAGTGGAGAGATGTATGGTTACGCCGTTGTTGGCCATTTCACCGCCATCCATCCCGGGAGCAACTAATGCGGGCGCGGACATTGGTAAGCTCAAGGGAAAGGTTGGCGGCGACAGTGCGGCGTGATCGAGAACGATATGGACGAGGCGAAGCGGACGTCGCGAAGTGCTCCATTTGCAGGAGTCCGCCACACCTTCAAGACATGCCCCACGCGAAATACTCGGGACCAAGGAGACATCGGCATTCGGACGTCACCACGGGGACCTCATCCGTTGCCCGACTAGAAGCGATCCACATGGAGACTTTGGCGTCGCGACCACGACAAAATATTATTATCAATGTTGTCAATTATCATTTTAGTTAAGTGTTATGGCGTTCTTACGCAAGTTACGTAATATCGAGTACGAATTCGATCGAATGGCAATATCACTTATCTTCCTTTTCTGAATCGTTCATACCGAAACTTTCTCGCTAAATTCTCCGAAAATTAACCGTAGTAGAACAACATACGATGATGATAAAATGTTATTACGAGTCTAACAGATTTCATGCGTTTAAAATTTATGAAAATCACAAACTGCCTAAGTGAAATAGGGAAAATAAGGGTTGGGAATGGCAATATCACTTATCTTCCTTTTTGAATCGTTCATACCTCAAACGTCCTTGCTAAATTCTCCGAAAATTAACCGTAGTAGAACAACATACGATGATGATAAAATGTTATTACGAGTCCAATGATTTACGTCATCGTTTAAAATGTATGAAAATCACAAACTGCCTAAGTGAAATAGGGAAAATCAAAACTGATGGGGTTGGGAATGAATCGCCATTCAGCTGCAAGCAGAGGCACATTTTTGTAATTTTTTAAACGGCTATTTATTTTTGTAAATATCTTTAAAAATAATATTATTTTAAAAAAAATTCGTGAAACGTATGCACATAACAAGATGAACAGATGAGTATTGCGACGTCTAACCACTTGTGTCTTTTCTCTCTTCTTCTGTTATTCAATCTCACAGAACAAACTGATTACAAGCTATATATAGGCACAAAGCTCGCATCGAGCAACAATCTTGGCCGTTTCTAGCGGCACGACTCAACATTACTCAACTAACGTGCAACACTTATACATTCATCTACATGTAGCAACTAACTAATATAGTACAGCTACTTGCCTATGCACTAAGCTAACATGCTGCTACACGCAAGCAAAGAGTGCATCAAACACATGCACACGCAACAACGTTAGCTCTTCTACTAGCACGGTACATCTAACTTGTAACAAATACTAAACAAACAAGTACACCTTGATGAACCTCCTCATGTGCAAGCGGTCCACGAACCCGGCTGCGCTCACCACCTTCTCTCTGATCTCGGCGCCGCTGTCCGGTTCCTCGTGGTTGGTATCAACGCCGCCGTCCTTCCCAGCCTCTTTTGTCGCCGCCGCCGTTCCTTCCAGACCAACGTGCAGCAGGTGCATCACCTCAGCCGCATACTCGTCCACCCCGTCGAACAGCCAGATTGGGGCTGAATTAAGTACGTCATGGATGGCGCAGACCATGATGAACTTGAGCAGCATCTCGTTGAACGTCTGGCGATCGACCTTAAAGTCCGGTTGGTCGCCGTCGCCGTCGCCGGGTACAACCACCACGGTGGCAGCAGCGTCCCCATCCTGATCGGTAATCAACTCCGCGTCACCGGCAGGCAGGCCCTCACCCGTACCGTTCTGAACGTAAACATCTTCCGCGCCCCAGGTCGGCGTTGATGGAGCCATGGATTTCTTAATTTGCTCGATAAAAGAAATTAAAGCACGCGATAGATCCAACTGCTGCTGTGTGTATACTGGGTAGGGTTCCTTAATCAGCGATCGAGCTCCTCTGCTGCACTACGTACATGTGATCTGTTGCGCGGTGCCCTATTTATTTACGGCCGGTCAGACCGAGCCGGCTGAGGATGCGATGCGAGTAGGTCACGGATTCGGATTCCGGCCGAGTCGGACTAAAGATGCCCAGTCCGGATCGGTCTAGCACTGTACTATCGTATCATCCAAGACAAAAGGGAAGAATGATCGGTCCAAAACTGATAACAAATCGTGCGCTAGAAGGATAGCGAATTTAGTTATTAACGTAGTGCAGTTGCATATATAGGAAATACATAATATTACAGGATAAATCTAGAATACACAAGATGTTCTAAAGGATAGACTATATAAAGGAAAGAGAAGTGGATGCTGTAGTCGAGAGCACAAAACATGGTTTTTAGAGTACAAGCAGAAGGTAAGTTGTGTTGTCGCATACAGACTCGTCGGATGGCCTGTGGATAGACAGATTTCAAGCACAACCAATATATATTAGAAGCCCCTTCAGTAGAGATGGGTAGAGCGCATAAGTATTGGAAGGAAAGTTTCACCCTTCTTAAAGCGAAAAAGTATGTATTGAATTATGATCTAAATTCCTTTCTTATTAGTTTCAAGTGAAAAATGTTCATTGAATCGCCATATAGGTTTACGATGAGTAAGGAATTAAATCGAGATGTCTATAAATGATGATGTATATAACATACCTACATATGCTTACTGCCTTCTCCATCTTGGCGGCTCTTTTTTGTATGCTCGGAGGGAGGAATGTCCTTGGACGATGCAGATGTTGTCTGTAAAATAGGTGCGAAGACTACGGATAGAGTATGAGCATTTCTGTATATCTGATTTAGGAGTTGTGTAGCAATAGGTAAAAAATAATGAGCAGGGAGCAGAGGTAAACAACAATTAATCGCTTTACCTGTTTATTTTTTGGAACAGACAGCTATGTGTCATTTTAGGGCTTATCCCAAAATATGGTCATGGCTATGTAATAGCATTATGTAGATACTAAGGAAGCATTTTTTAACAGGAAGTTGTTATCACATAGCCACATACATATTGAGGCAGCCTTAAGAGCTCTGCTGATTTGTTTGTACATCGAGCGAATTGTAAGCAGCATGTTTGATGGTGCTGTACCAATTCATGGTGCAAACATCTATTGTTGCAGATTCTGATGAACGTGAGCAGGGAAAAAATCTAAAAAACCGATAAATAAACTATAGTAAGTAGAACGCGAACTGTATACGAGGATATCTGTAATAATAATGAAATGTGCGTAGTACTAAACCTAAAGAATAGAAAATTTAGTTTATAGATAATCACAGAATCACTGTGGAGGATGCGTACAAAGAACAGGTGGAGGATGTATATACTGACCATGACTCAATCAGGTTGAACTAATACATATGCTGATAGGATGTACATACTTCCTCTACAGATGGAGGATGTATATACATTACATCAATCTCTGTTTAGGACTCAACGAAGCATGCAGTACTCTGTTAACATAACTTAGTACATATGCAAATGTATACATAAAATATCTACGCATGAAGAATTCGCGGAGAAAAGGAAGGAATAAATATGTATGCATTTTTATCCGAATTACCTTCTCATCAAGTTCGTGGATAAAGCTTTCTAAGGGTGAAGACTCTTCCAAAGGTAGAGGAACTCAATGTTACCCCACATTACATTGCAAGCGATGGTCGATACGATCGAGTATCAGTATAAAGAAAGGACGTCCTAGGATTCTGTAAGTAAGACCGGAAGCCCGAATCATACTTCTATAAGTTCTTGAAGGCAGCTGTGTCATCCAGTTCTTCTCTCATGTCCAGAGGATACGGTTCCCCATCTACCAAGGTGAATGGATTCATCTCAAGAAATGACCAGGGGCGGTACCTGACTGCCTCCCAAACAAAACATTTAAGTTTGGACCTGCAAACCACGAACATGATTAATATCATAAACTGCACCAATATTCGAGTTCTGTAATTGCTCGTCGTACCTCAACTGGAAGCGAGTTCAGGCTACAAAGCTGCGACGCCTTGGAAGTCCACGACCTCTTGAATCTGCTCGAGAAACCATAGGAGTTAAATGACTGTTGCAATGGATGTTGGAAATATGCCCTAGAGGCAATCATAGAGATGATTGTATTTCAGTATGTTCATAACATTTGATAATATGTTATCTTGTTCCTTGAATGAATTATCAGTTATATAGATCAATGAGTATGTGACTTGTTGGTGAAACTCTTTATCTTATATGATATCGTTCTTAAAAGTATCCCTGGTCGAATGTCACTGGTCGGAACACGAGTGACTCTACGACTAGTACATGTATTGATTGATGACCATGTTTCACCGGTCATGGATATAGAGATATCGAATCAATAATGTGGACACATGTTAGAGAACATAGTGTTGGATAAGACCCACCTTGAGACACTATTGAGATTGTTATGATTCTATGTGTCGTTAGTTGGTCTCAAGCAATGATGATGTATAATCCTCAGACCTGAGATCAGCATGGTTTCCTACATGTGTAATAGCACTCTTAGGGGTTGCCAAACGCTACTCAGAATGGCCCAGGTAGTTATAAAGGTAGCTTTGGGTATGCTATGAAACATGCGGAGGAATGTGTTTGTCGGATATGGGATTTGCCCCTCCTAACATAACGGGAGAGATGTCTGGGCCTCGTTGTGGTCGAATAAAGAAAGTGCATGGCCATGCCACTAGTGGTCGAAGTGTCGACCACATGAAGTTATTCGACACTTGATCGAAAGTATTGAGCAGTCCATGGATGACATATTATCTCACGGAGTTCAACCGGATGTCGTGAGGCAAAGGAGAATACATAAGCGGTCGTTCGGTTGCGAGGGTCGTAGGCGGTGAAATCGTATGGAGATGCGACCTGGTCGAAGACTACTCGAACATAATCACCAACTGGTCGTAAGGAGTTGCAAACTGGTCGTAAGGAGTTCTGAATGATTATAAATAATTATGTCTTGGCGTGACTAAGTGCGAGCTGGTCGTAAGTGATAAGGACACAGTGCGTAGATCATATTGCGTTAAAGTTCGTCAGATATATTACGTGTATGTTCGGGAATCGTTATGTCTTTGCTAGGTACCGTGACGACTCGTGATCGGAAAGTGTTTAAGTCACAACGATTACACACAAACCTATAGGTCACACACTTAAAGGGCTAGGATTTGATTTGGATGGTGATCCGAATTCTTATAGGCCTCGAGTTCCTAATGGGCCTCTGGTGGGACCCATTATGGATGCCTATATATAGAGGTGTGGCATGGGGTGATGATTGATCAAATCTTTGCGAAGAAATCCGAAACCCTAATAGCCACGCTCTCCTCAACCACGCCGCCGGCGCTAGCACTCTGCGGCGTGGTGTCCTGCACCGTGCGTGTGGATACCTTGGAGGTGTCTTTGTTGCGAAGCATCGGCACTAGGGCGATCGCGACTCACGGCGTTCATCGGGCGGAGGAGAACTTGCGGCGTTCGTCGGAGTAGGAGGAAAGACGCGCGGCAAGTGCGACTCTGATTGCATCAACTCGCTACATCGACTCTACTTCGCTCTGAGTCGGCGGCGTCTAGTGGTAATCTCGTGATCTATGACTTGCGGTGGTTCCTTGGTTGCGGTATATTTTTTTGTTTGTGCTATCGTAGCCTTGCGCGATCCTTCAGTGGTATCAGAGCCATCCCGCTTAGTTTTAGATTTAGATTAGATGCATATGGTGATATGCGGAATGCGTAGATGTGATCTATTTCTATTTCTGTTGGTCGTTCTATGTGATAGATCGTTCTTGGCGATGGTCGATATGATCGTCCATGCGCGGTGGTCGTAAGGTGATTGATGATCGTTGTTCTGTGATCGTGTATACATGGTCGTATCACGACTTGCCTCTACCGGTCGGGTTTCCGCCATCGGGACAGACAGTGATCGTAAATCCATGGAGCACGCGAAGATCAATCTGGTTGATCGAATCAGAGTTCCGATCGGAAAGGGTTAATGTGATTAATCCAATGCGATTTATATGGGCGGGCGATGGGTGGATCTACATTGTTGAAAATTTTCGCATCTGGGGCTGCCTGTGACCCCTTCCGCTCACCGGCGAGCGGAACCAGCGCAGACCTTAGAATATAGATAGGGCTTCGCCTTTTGGAGCGAGTTGCCACTCCTGTGGATTAGGACCTAAACTTGGTTTTGGTTTTGCTAATTCATGCCATCGTTAGATAGAATGTGATTCTATGCCTAACTTGTTCTTGCAGGATTTTGTGAATAGTATGACCCGTTATGTATGAGATGCATGTATGTGTGTAATGTTCATGACCTGCGTGTCATGCTTATTGCAGCCCAAGGCTGTCTATATTTGTATAACGGCTGCGTGTGGACTTGTGATGCCTTTTCACCCTTTGTATTTTATCACTAGTGCTATTAGCGGTAATAGTTTAGTGGGAGTACTTGGAGACAAGGCGCACGAGAAGCACGGCGATGGAGACCACCTTGTGGAAGGGTCATACTATATCACAATACAATATGATTGTCTGTGAATACCTTTCTTTTCTCATCTTTTATTTCTATGCATGTTATTTAATTGCTTTGAATGCTCTTGACATGGTAGAAGTAAAATTCCCTCGCTTAAATATTGAGTTAAAATTGATGCCCTCCCAATTTCTTTGCACCATCCAAAGTCTTGTATTTTAATGGTAGGTCTTGCCAAGCAGTGTCATTAACTCTCCTTGACTAGATGGGTTTGTGTCGACACTTACACGCTTTGCATTGGTCTAACTTGACAAGGTTATCATAACGATTATGGACCTTGGGGCATAGGGTTGGGTCTTGGAGCATAGAGATCTTGCCCAACAACAAGAGTCATATAGAGATGTGATTAGCAAAGGGTTGCTTATCATATTCACTAATCTTCTAGCTGGTGATGCCAAGCTCACTAGGAGATTAATTAATTATGGGTCTTGAATCACTAGAATGTCATAAGAGGATATGGTATTTAGTAGGAGTATCTTTATTAAATTGTTTAATACAAGTTACTTTTGAACATATGTCTTAGTTTTGCATATTTTATGTTGTAGATCATGGCACCAATCTTTGTACCTACATCGATTTTGCTTTGCGTTCGATACTTGATAAGGAAAAACTGAATGGAACAAATTTTGCGGATTGGTCCCGCAACCTAAGAATTGTTCTTAGGCAATATAAAAAAGAACATGTTTTAGAGGAACCAATTCCAGATGTGCCTGCTGAAAATATTGTTGCTGCCCTTAAAAGCGCCTATAAAAAGGCATGTGATGAGTCCCTTGATGTTAGCTGTCTCATGCTTGCTGCTATGAACTCAGACCTTGACGGTTTGAGAACATTGAGGCCTATGATATGATCGTGGCGCTCAAAGGCATGTTTGAGACACAAGCAAGAGCGAGAGATATGAGATCTCAAAGAACTTGTTTGGGTGTAAGCTAGTGAGGTAGTCCGGTGAGCCCACATGTGATCAAGATAGTTGGTTACACATGGCTTGGAAAACTTGGTTTTCCACTTAGTCAAGAGTTGGCTCTGATTTGATTCTTGCTTCGCTTCACGCAAGCTATGGGTCGTTCATTACGAACTTCCATATGAACAGTTTAGACAAGAATCTCACCGAACTACATATGATGCTCAAGACTGCGGAAGACAGCATTAAGAAAAGCAACAATCATGTGATGATGGCGCAAAAGAGTCGAGCTTCAAGAAAAGGCTAAGACTAAGGTCAATGGAAAGGGTAAGGCTAAAGCTTGGATAGGATCCAAACCAATAAGCCTAAGCCCAAGACTAAGTCCGCCCGACTCAAGAGAATGAATGCTTTTCTTGCAAAGAGCTAGGCCATTGGAAGAGGAACCGCAAAAATACAGGTGATCCGAAAAAGAATGGAGGGACTAAACCTTCCACTTCGGTATTAATGTTATAGATGTTTTCTTACGATTCTTACATTAACTCATGGGTATTTGATACGGGATCGGTTGCTCATATTTGCAATTCGATCACGAGTCTAACAAGGATTAGGAGAGTTGCAGAGGCGAGATGGAACTTGCGTGGGAATAAAGCAAGGTTCTTTGCATTAGCCGTGGGACCTTGCCATTACTTTTGCCTTCATGATTTATTATGGAATTAAATAATTGTTATTACGTTCCGATATGAGTAGAAACATTATCTACGCCTCATGTTTGATGGAAGAAGGTTATAAATTCATTATTGAGAACAATGGTTGTTCTATATTTTTGAATGAAGTGTTTTTATGGCTATGCACCTGTTTTGAATGGGCTGTTTATTTTGAATCTTGATGTTGCACCGTCTATAATATTAATGCGAAAAGGCTTAGGCCTAATAATATGAATTCTACTTTTATTTGGCATTGTCGTTTGGGTCACATAAGTGAGAAAGCGTATGAAGAAGCTCCATGATGATGGAATTCTAAACTCATTTGATTTAGAATCATTTGAAGCGTGCGAATCTTGCCTACTCGGAAGATGACCAAGACTCCTTTCACCGGTCGAGCGAGAGGCGTCAGGCACTGTTGGCACTCGTACATCTTGATGTATGTGGACCAATGAAACGCACGACTAGAGGTGGTTTCGATGCTATTATCTTCACCGATGACTATAGTAGATATGGATATGTCTACTTAATGAGGCACAAGTCGGAATCCTTTGAAAAGTTCAAGGAGTTCGAGAATGAAGTCAGAATCAACTTGGCAAGACAATCAAATCTTTACGATCGATCGTGGAGGTGAATTTTGAGCCATGAATTTGGTGATCATTTGAAGCAATGTGGAATTGTTCCACAACTTACACCACGGGCACTCCACAATGGAATGTGGTGTCCGAAGCGGTAATGTCGGACCTTGTTGGACATGGTTCGGTCGATGATGAGCCAATCTGATGCTGCCATTGTATTTTTGGGTTTACGCTCTTGAAACCAGCTTTCACTTTAAATAAATTACCATCAAAATCGTAGATAAGACACCATATGAGATATGGGTGGGAAGAGTCGGTTTGTCTTTCTAAGAATTTGGGGATGTGATGTCTATGTTAAGCGTTTGGCGTCCGATAAACTCACACCAAAGTCGATAAATGCTTCTTTATAGGATATCCTAGAAACCAAAGGATATTACTTCTACAACGGGAAGAGGGCAAAGTTATTGTTGCAGAAATGATGTCTTTTGGAGAAAGAGTTTCTTTCAAAAGAAGTCGGTGGGAGAAAGGTGCAGACTCGAAGAAATTCGGGAAACATCGAAAGTGTTTCAACTCCTCTGAACCTCTACAGGATGGACAAATTGTTGTTGAACTCGTAGATGAGGCATCGACCACGTAGATCTAAAAGGCCATGTCAATTGCCTATAAGGTATGGGCATGATGTATTATTGTTGAATAATGATGAGCCTAAGTCGTATGAGGAAGCGATGATGGACCGGACTAAATCGAGAATGGCTTGAAGCCATGAAATCCGAGATAGACTCCATGAGTGACAATCGGGTTTGGAATCAGTCGATCCTCTTGATGGTGTTAAAACCATTGAGTGCAAATAGATCTATAAGAAAAGATTGATATGGATGGAAATGTTCACATTCATAAAGCTCGACTAGTCGCAAAGGGTTTCGACAAGTTCAAGGGTTGACTACGATGAGACTTTCTCACCGTAGCGATGCTTAAGTCTATACGGATCATTCTAGCTATTGCTGCATATTTCGACTATGAGATATGGCAAATGGATGTCAAACTTTCCTTAATGGAAACCTAAGTAAGATGTGTACATGGCACGGCTGAAGGTTTTGTCGATCCAAAGAATGCTACAGTATGCAAACTTCAAAAGTCCATTTATGGGTTGAAGCAAGCATCTCGGAGTTGGAATATACGTTTTGATGAAGAGATCAAAAGGTTTGGTTTCGTCAAGAACAAAGAAGAACCTTGTGTTTACATGAAGGTTAGTGGGGCGCACTCGTTATTACGATCTTATATGTAGATGACATATTATTGATCGGAATGACATTCCAATCTTTGGAATCATTAAGGTATCATTGAAAAATAGTTTTCTATGAAGGACCTAGGAGAGGCAGCATATATCTTAGGAGATAAAGATCTATAGAGATAGATCAAGAAGGCTAATTGGATTATGCCAAAGTAGTTATATTGACAAGATGTTGATTCGGTTCAGCATGCAGGATGCCAAGAAAGGGTTCTTGCCTATGTCACATGGCATAAGTCTTAGCAAGAGTCAGTGTCCTTCGACAAGCGATAAGCAAGACCGTATGAATGGTATTCCATATGCTTGACTATTGGATCCATCATGTATGCCATGATATGTACTCGACGGATGTATCATATGCTCTAAGTGTTACGAGTAGATACCAAGCTGATCCCGGTGAAGGTCACTTGACAGCTGTGAAAAACATTCTTAAGTACTTGAGAAGGACTAAGGATCGTTCCTAGTTTATGGCGGTGATGAAGAGCTCGTTGTAAATGGTTACACGATGCAAGCTTCCAAACCGACAAAGATGATTATCGTTCGCAATCTGGTTATGTATTCATTTTGAATGGAGGAGCGATGGTGGAAAAGTTCAAGCAAGGGGCGGTTCTTTGATTCTCTGACGGAGGCCGAGTACATTGCGGCTTCAAGCTGCGAAGGAAGGTGTTTGGATAAGGAATTTCATTCTTTGAATTGGGCATGGTTCGAGTGCCTCGGGCGGTGGATCTCTATTGTGACAATAATGGAGCCATTGCGCGAGCTAAGGAGCCTAGATCCCATCGAAGTCAAAGCATATACTCGGGCGTTTCCACCTTATTCGCGAATTGGTGGATAGAGGAGATGTTAAGATATGCAAAATTCATACAGTTTAAATGTTGCGATCCGTTGACAAAGCCTCTCACACACCAAAGCATGAGCGCACTCAAGAGTTATCGGTATTAGATACTTAAATGATTGACTCTAGTGCAAGTGGAGGCGTTGGAAATATGCCTAGAGGCAATCATAGAGATGATTGTATTTGATATGTTCATAACATTTGATAATATGTTATCTTGTTCCTTGAATGAATTATCGATTATATAGATCAATGAGTATGTGACTTGTTGGTGAAACTCTTTATCTTATATGATATCGTTCTTAAAAGTATCCACTGTCGAATGTCCTTTGGTGGAACACGGTGACTCTACGACTAGTACATGTATTGATTGATGACCATGTTTCACGGTCATGGATATAGAGATATCGAATCAATAATGTGGACACATGTTAGAGAACATAGTGTTGGATAAGACCCACCTTGAGACACTATTGAGATTGTTATGATTCTATGTGTCGTTAGTTGGTCTCAAGCAATGATGATGTATAATCCTCGGACACAGAGATCGACATGGTTTCCTACATGTGTAATAGCACTCTTAGGGGTTGCCAAACGCTACTCAAATGGCTGGGTAGTTATAAAGGTAGCTTTGGGTATGCTATGAAACATGCGGAGGAATGTGACCAGTCGGATATGGATTTGCCCCTCCTAACATAACGGGAGAGATGTCTCTGGGCCTCGTTGTGGTCGAATAAAGAAAGTGCATGGCCATGCCACTAGTGGTGAAGTGTCGACCACATGAAGTTATTCGACACTTGATCGAAAAGTATTGAGCAGTCCATGGATGACATATTATCTCACAGAGTTCAACCGGATGTCGTGAGGCAAAGGGAGAATACATAAGCAGTGTCGTTCGCTTGCAGCAGGTCGTAGACTCGGTCGAAATCGTATGGAGATGCGACCTGATCGAAGACTACTCGAACATAATCACCAGCCCAGTGCGTGAGGTTGCAAACGGTCGTAAGGAGTTCTGAGCGATTATAAATAATTATGTCTTGGCGTGACTAAGTGCGAGCTGGTCGTAAGTGATAAGGACACAGTCGTAGATCATATTGCGTTAAAGTTCGTCCGATATATTACATGTATGTTCGGGAATCGTTATGTCTCTTGCTAGGTATCGTGACGACTCGTGATCGGGAAAGTGTTTCCAGTCACAACCGATTACACACAAACCTATAGGGTCACACACTTAAAGGGCTAGGATTTGATTTGGATGGTGATCAGAATTCTTATAGGCCTCGAGTTCCTAATGGGCCTCTGGTGGGACCCATTATGGATGCCTATATAGAGAGGTGTGGCATGGGGTGATGATTGATCAAATCTTTGGAAGAAATCGAAACCCTAATAGCCACGCTCTCCTCAACCACGCCGGCGCTAGCACTCTGCGCGTGGTGTCCACCGCACCTGTACGTGTGGATACCTTGGAGGTCTTTGTTGCGCTAAGCATCGGCACTAGGGCGATCCGCGACTCACGGCGTTCATCCGGGCCGGAGGAGAACTGCGGCGTTAGTCGGAGTAGGAGGAGAAGGCGCGGCAAATGCACTTCTGAGCATCAACTCGCTACATCGACTCTACTTCGCTCACAGTCGTCGCGTCTGAGTGGTAATCTCGTGATCTATGACTTGCGGTGGTTCCTTGGTTGCGCGGTATATTTTTGTTTGTGCTATCGTAGCCTTGCGCGATCCTTCAATGGGCCTTCTGACCTTGAGCAAAGACAATTGAACCCACGTAAGCTTAAAAAAATCGACATCATATACAGACACAATTCCAGCTTTTTTGGAATGAATAAGCAGAGAAATACAACATCGTTCTTGAGAAGGCATAGGTCGACAACTCTATGACGTTATAAGCTAACCCAAAGCAGCAGAAGAGTTGGATCCTTCCCAAAAAAAGGGAACAACTTTTATACCCACTGACCCTCATTTTTGTTAAGAAATCGCGTAAGCAGGACACATACACAACTGAGTTAAAAATAAAGATAGGCGAATGGAACAACCACTATACCCACTGACCCCCTTTTTTTGTTCAACAATCGGCATAAGCAGGACACACATGCACATTTGTGGGGAAAAAGGATCTGCAGACTCTAAAAATCTGATATTTTCATGTTCTCCCCCATTGAATCGGCTCCAATCAACAAAACGGGAAAAAATGGATGGATATTCTTGGTCTCCCCCATCGAATCGACTCCAATCAACAATCAAACTCATATCGACCATACGGCCTAGCCACACAAGCAGATCAAGCAATCCAGCAGCTGCAGGAACAATCGTAGTGGGTATCGCCAAGGGGGGGATGGGCATCGGGATGGACCTGCGCTTTGACGGTGGGGCGAGGCGAGCACAGGCCGGCGCGACACATCGTGAAACGGCGTGGTTGATGCACTCGGAGCGGAGGAAGCGCGAGAGCGCGCGCGTGGGTGGTGGTGGTGGCGAGTGCGAACTGCGTGGTCGGCGGCACACAAGACCTTGTGGTGGTGCGAGAGAGCTCGGCGCTTTGCTTGCAACGCGAGTGCGGCGTGGGTGCGGAGCGAGGCGGCGGCCGGGCGGAGCCTCGCTCGATGGCCTCCATGGCGTGCTCGACTTGGAAAGAACGGCCGGCGGGATCCCCAAACGAGCAAAAGCGAAGGCGAAACCGTCGAAAGGAAGAAGCGGCGGGCGGTGGCGACGGCGACCAAGAGGTGGCGAGATGGGGCAGCGCATGGGAGCGCAATGGCTAGATCCGATCGGGATCACACAAGGAGAGGAGGGGAGAGCGGTGAGGACCGAGAGGCGGGCGTCGTGGGAGGTGAGGAGAGGCGGGATGAGTGGAAGGAGAACACGTGTGTCGAGGAAGAGGCCGTGCGTGGGAGCGCTCCGCCGAGAAGGTTCGACGGCGAATAAGAAGCGGGGAAGAGCATCGGACGACCCAAAACGTGAAGGCAGCGCGGGCAAGCGAAGCGCAAAAAACATCGGACGGCCGCCAAGAAGGGCGTGCTCGATCCGGCTGCCAAGAAGAATCGGGGTGGCGTGTCGTGGTGAGCTCGCCCCAAACCTCCCACCATTTATCACCGAAGGATTGCACCGCATGGGCACGGTCGTACGTGTGGCGGATTCATATAGCCAACCAGAAAGAGCATCTTCACATAGAAAGCGCTTGTGGTAGACACATTTAGGCGATGAATTGCCCGCGAATGATGCGAATCGCCGTATTTACGGATGTGTCTAACTTGCGACCGGTGACCGCGTTTGCCGCTTAGAGCACGTAGAATGCATGGTAGCCTCAAGTGGTGGTCTCATCCTCCACCTAAGTACAAGCCACTGGAGACACCACTCAAGCACCTACCCTTTCAATGCATGGTATAGCTTCAAGTGGCACCTACAAAATCTGAAGACACCATCAAGCGTCTACCTTTCCAATGTATGGTGGTTTGATGGTTGAGGAATATAAATAAATGAATGCATGTAATTGTGAGAATATTTTTAATTGCATAAAAATATTCGAGGTTGTAAAATTTGAATGCTATAATACTCACCTACAGCCGATCGGATCGTCGGCCATGACCGTCGACCGCCAACAAACGTTTGGTGGACCACTTGCAAATCTGAAACATCCTTATCTGGACTTTTCGGCAAAACTCTATCTAGTTTCGTGTCTAATCTCTATTTTCAATGAAACAGGGCAAACACTCCCACATAAGTGTTTGGAGCTCATTCCTCAAAAGATCATAAAACCTCACAATGCTAGTCGATCGTCACCTATGGCGGTTGGACCTTGAGCCTGTAGATCAAACCGCCCCCAGGGCCGGTCTGACCGCCTAGCCTCAGCCGGTTAGGCAGCCACAAAGGCCGGTCTGACTGCTTACAACCTGACAACAGCACTGAATTATGTCCAAAGTCAAAACCAAACTCAAATTTCAACAACACATGCAAAGTACAATCAATTACTCATCATAAGCCATGGGATGACCTACACATGGTCTCACACATTTCAACGGAGGTAAGGGGGGCATTTCAGGTGGGCTTGCCATTGGTGAGTTGGGAGACAGCTCGATGGAATTCTTGACAGAAGATGTGCATGTAAAACTTGTACTTGTGAGGCCTGTCAGATGCCCGTCGACATGAAAATTGGAGGTTGCCTTATTTGTGATCACCTTTCTCCACACTGGTGATGATTGGACACCCTTCAAAGCATCTGGGCGCAGCTGGACAATGGGGTCGTCACGCCAGCGGCCAATGTCAGTAGTGACCGGCTCTCTTCATTGCTTGCTTTGTATGCCAACATTTGGGAGCTCAATGTTTGCTTCACAAGGGACGACGACAACTGGATTTACCACTGGATGGTCGACATGATCCCTGAGACTGAGAGCCATCGCAGCAGCTTCATATGTACACTTGCGAACTTGCGATATCCTTCAAGTGAAGACCTCGTATGCAAGGCAGCTCTTGGAAAGCATCGATTGGCGCCTGTCTGTCGCGTAAATCGTGCTGTTTTATTGCTGTGCCTACACCTGCATCGATACCCTGTTTTATTGTTCCTAATTTCTGTATCAGTTGGGCAAGTCCAACGAACGACCACATTCCAAATGATCCCCTGATACAGGATTACATGTCAGCTGTTTCACATTACAATTCAGCCGCTCCTCTGCGTTGTGACTTGTGAGTCTCTCTGCACACAGCCAACTATCTCTGAACACTAAGGGTGTGTTTGGTTGTCTATATAGCCTCGGGCAGGCTTGTGGCCACGCAACCGCATGATTAACCTGTGCAGCATGCCGCCGCACTGGCTAGCTTCCTCGCATCTGTACATAGGCTGGTGCCTAGCTCTAGTTGGCTCTATCATGCTGAAACGAGAGAGCGAAAGGGAGATGGGAGAGAAGCGGAAATGTGATGAACTAGGATTGGGATAGAGATGGAGATGGAGATGGAGAGGTCGAAAGCGATTTGTCTAAGACTCTTGGTTAAAGGCTAGTGCTCAGACGTACGATAGGAATAATCCCATCGTATGCCCTCCTCACTCGTTGGATCTCACTCAAAAGCATCGATCTCAACTGTTCCATCTGGTGCAAGAAAAATCGAAGAACCCAACATTAGTTCTTATGCTTGCAACTAATCTTCGCTCCGGGTGCAACAAACACGAAAACAAAAAAAATGTCTAGTTCAAACTCTCCTCATAAGCATCACCTCCACCTCCAATAGCTCATTTGATCGAAAAAATGAGAATTCATCAACAAATCATCTGTTCACGTCCCTCCGTCTTTGACCGTTGCACCAACTTCGTCTAATCAGAAGCCCCAAATGGTGCAACAAAATCACAAGTGCAACAACAGTTACTAAATCACCCAACAAAAATCCATTCGGCTAGCTACAACAACGCATGGCACAACGAAGCAACAAACCACGTCTCTTGTTGCAACAAAATAATGACAACAAGTCACATAACCCTGCAACAAATATAACCTAATACAATTTTTTCGGAGGTTGGATTGCAACAAAATAAAATATTCTTTGCGCAACAAATTAAGAAATACTTGCAACAATCTACCTATGCGTGAAGGCAAGGTAAGCTAGGCACAACCACCTCCTGCCCGTGCCGTCCTCCGCTCACCTTCTCATGGAACCGCATCCTCTAGTCTCAGTACAACCAGATTATGCAAAATCAGTCACTCCTCAGATTTGGAGACCTTACGCACGAGCTCCGGTGCGGTGGAGCAGACTTCGTCAGTAGTGCGACGGCAGCCTTGGACCTTGAGGTCATTGCAGAGCTTGGGATGTTGAGTACGGAAAAGGGGCAAATCAGGATGGATCTCACCGGTGGCGCACTGGCTCGGCCAAAGCTCGCAGGTCTCGATACCGCTTATGAGAGAGAAATAACCTTAGAAAGAGTTGTGGACCGTGGAGAATGCATATAGTGTGGGAGTGCGGGGACGGTTGGATTGCTAAAGCAAGACGTCGATTTTTTTCCTTTACGTCGGACACACGAGCATAGCATTGCCCTTAATTTAAATAGATGGCCCCATTGATCTTGCTTTGCGTGTTTGATTTGGACCACCGTCCGTGAGAGCATCCGGCGGCTACACGTGGTAGCTCAAGGATGCTAACGCGCGATGCTGACTGTGCATTTAGTACCTATCGGAGAAAAAACTCATAATTTCTCCATCTCATATTCTCCTTTTCCTCATCCCTAGCTCTCAATTTCCCATCACATTCTCGTTGATTTTCCCTTTACCTCTGCTGATCTACGCGACCTGGGTCTCCAGGTTCCTCGACGGCGATCAGGTCGTCACAACAGTCTCCTGCCAAGTTTCACTTAACATCAGTAGATCTAAAGCTAGCTAGCTATGCAAGCCCGTGCAGTTTTGAATATGCTGACCCATGGCTTAGTTTTTTCCTCTGAGAGAGAACCCATGGATTCGTTGGTTTGAGATAAGTCTGCTGACGGGCTTGGCCCATTCAGCCGGAAGCAGGGGACAGGAAGTCGGCGGCGAAGAATGTTTGGTTTGCCCGCTGGCCAAGGCGGAGCTTGATGGGTAGACTGGCGCATAAGACGCACAGTAGGAGGAGAGACGGCGCAGAGGACGAATGGTCTGGGGACAGCCACCGAGGGCAAACGGGAGGAAGAGATCTCGCCTCATCCTCCTTCTTCACCAAAGCCTCGGCCACGCTAAGGCCTGAACTTGTGTTTGAGCCTAGATCGGGCTTGGACTTACATAATTTGGACTAGGCTTGGTCAGACCCTTCAATTTGGGTTGGATTTGGGCCGTTAGCGGCGGTGGTCTTAGGGGTGTTTGGAGCAATTTGTGCTTTTTGGCTTGACTTAGGTGTGTTTGTAAGGTTTTCTTCTGCGCAATTTGAATGATTGAGCTTTACGATTTAGTGTTTGGTATGCAGGTTTTAGGTAGGTTGTTTTAGACTTAGAGATGAGAAATGTCTAAAATGCCCATGAGGACGTAATAACTTGTTTGATGTCATTTAACGCAATTAACATCGTTTAACGACAATTGGCGACTAATGCGAAAACTAACGGCGGCTTGGCGATAATTAACAATATTTAAAGACAATGGAGAACTAACACAATTGTGATAACTAATAATTAACGATAATTAACGCTAACTACAGTAATTAGAGCAATTGGTAGCATTTGAGCGATGACTATTGCAATATACCGCTATTCAACACAATTACTGCGATTAACAACAATTAACGATAATTATTACAATTAACAATTATTACAACATATAATTATTAAAATAGACAATTATTACATAAATATTTACAATAAATAACCATTATAGTAAACTATTATTGCAATTAACAATTATTACAATTACAATTAACAATAATCATTACAGAAAAAGAAAAGAAAACAAAGCAAAGAAATAAAGAAAACAAAAAAAGGAAAGCTAGGGTTAGGCTTCCGGCGGCAGCGGAGGAGGAGTAGGAGGAGGCTGGCGGCGGTGGTGGTGGGGGAGGAGCTCGGCGGTGGCAGAGGGCGAGGCGGAGGCGCCGAGGCAGGGGAGTTGAGGTGTCGGCCGTCGGGAGAGGAGAAGGCGGCGGTGGCTCTGGGGAGAGGAGGAACACAACGGGGGAGGGTAGGGAGGAGCAGCGGTGCGTCGGGGAGGAAGGGAGGGAGAGCGGCGCCTCGCCACGGGCCGGAGGAAGGCGCCAGTGCAGGCAGATCCAGATGCGGGGCGGGAGGCCGCGGTGGCTCGGGGGAGGAGGAGGAGTGCGGTGAGGAGGAGTAGGGAGGGGAGGCGCGGCGCTTGCGCAGCCGGAGAGGAGCGTCGGTCTGGGCGGGGAGCGGCGGTGGCTCAAGGAGAGAGGAGGAGCGCGCGGGGAAGAGGAGGCGGTGCGGCCTCACCGAGGCGTAATATCCCAATTTTGGGCATGTTTCAAATGTAAGAAAATCGTAGAAATTAAAACTTTTCTTACATCATGTAATTCTGTGGTGCCAAGAAATTCTTGTACAAAGGAATTATGGAAATACATTATCACAAGTCTTGTTGATCCAAATCTTGTTATTCAAAAACAATCTTGTCAAATCTTATGATCATCCTCCTGAAATATTTTCCTAAGTCTGTGATGGTATGTGACCCTCTGAAAAATCTCACAATTTTTAGAAATTGTTTGAAATTTTTAGAAGCGGATCAAACTGTTTGACTCTCAGTCAAACATTAAAGCAGAGCCTTGCAGAAATTTTTGAGATTTATTCGCAGCATAAAATCTCTGAGAATTTTACACAAGGTTAATATCTGAGTTAGCAAGCTCACTGTAAAATTTTCATAATTTTTGGAGTTATTTTGCTGCCTCAAATAAATCTTTCAAAGTCTCTGTCCTTTTTCAAAATCAAACTTGTTTCTTTCAATTGCTTGGGTTGAGTCGGACTGGAGCTCGAGCCAATCGACTTAGTCAGATCAACTAACGCACCGAGCCACTCTTTAAAACAGCATGTCGATCTCGTAGTTAGATCTAAATCGCACGCCCGCGCCGCGTGTAAGACCGGACTTTCGGTTGCAAGGTTGATTGTCAACACGTTAGATCTCCATCCAGCGTCGAGATGCGCTGAGACTTTGGACCCTCGGTTGCATTTTTGAATCTGAGCCGTTGGATTAGGATCCAGCGCTCGCGTACCTCGTTGTAAATAAGAATTGCGGCGTGGGCAATCCAGTCCATCCATTTCTAACTGAGCTCGCAATCTCCCGGGTGTGTTTTAAACCTCGGGAGGCGTGGTGCACCGTGGCATCAGATTTATCGTAGGGTCGAGAATCGCCAGCTTCTTGGTGGTCATCTTCAACCTCCGTAGTGCGAGCAGTTGCAAGGCATGGTGAGGTCATTTCTTGCTCCTAAAGCCACCCTAGCCGACGTGTAGGAGTATGGGAGGTACAACTGAGCTAGGCCATGCCTAACACTGCGTCTTCACCTCTTTTCCTTGCGTAGCGCCCTTGTGTTTTGTGTTTTGCCGCGAGAGAGGAGTGGTGCAAACCTAACACTTTCATGACCTTATAAGCACCCAAATCCCTTCACGAGTTTCTTAGACCACCATCAAGCTTCATTCCCAACATTGGAGCTTAATACCTCAAAAATGGCAAATCGCCATTGTTGACCGATGGAGCTCCATTGATGTTCTTGGTGTTCCAGTGGTCCTCCTTCATGTTTCTTTGCCCTAACCTCATCTATTTATCACCTTGAACATTTCCCCTCACTTAATTTTGGAATTGATTCTCAGGAATTGTCCAATTTGGGGTTTGTTCAAATTCGGCCGAATTTGGTCATCTTCTTCCTCAGCTCAGGTGAGTGCTCCATTTTCCAATTCTTTGCTCATGTAGCTTCTGTGAATCATTATGAAGCTATTACGATGCTTTAGTATCACTCATTTATTCGGTGTCATTTTGAATTTCTTCTCCAAGTCAAAACAAGCTTTCACCTTGAGCAAGCATCTCCGAGGCCATCTTTGAAGCTTCTCGTCGCTAAGGTAGCTTCTTATTAGTCCTTAGAAGCTTTGGCACGCATCCTAGGCTGCCAAAGTGGAGCTCATCCAACTTTTCGTGTTTAGCGATAGCTCGTTTTCATTTCCGGCTAGCGGCGTTCCACCCTTCGCGCGGCGGCGAATGCTACCATTAGACTCGTTGTGCTATTGCGATTCCATTTAGTACTTGGTGAGCGCCGCGCGGCGGTGTCGCGGCGATTGCGCCGTTGAAGCCACTCGGGTTTGCGGCTGCACAGCTCCGTTTCGTCGACTCATTAGGGCGCGTTAATACCAATCATTAGTTATTAATTGTGTCTTAGTCATTATTATTGAGCCGCGACCGGTGGGCCCAATATCCTTAAATCAATCTACGTTCCTCGGCGACCGTTCCGACATCATTAATGTCAATCATTGTAATTAAATGAGTCGGCATTTAATCGCCGCCGATTAACCTCGGAGTCACTGGATCGCGGGCTGAGGGATTAAGATCAAATCTCGCAGCTCATAAGAGTCTATTTAATGTCAATCATTAGAATCATTAATTTGGTCTTAACACGCCCGCTTAGTACGCCGATCAGGGCCCAAAGGCGCCGCACGCGTTAGTTCAACCGTGCGATCGTGACTCGTAGTCACCGATATCGCGTCCCACCCATCGGTACTTCTTTTTGAACTTCAACACAGCCAACCGCGTCGATCCTTTGATCAACGGCCTAGATCTTGTATGCGTTCGACCATCCGCTCTCATCATCATCGGGATCGTCCATCTTGCGATCTCTCGCGGTCGAGATCATGTGTGCAATCGACCTTCCTAGGCTAGATGTGTGGTTCTAAGCGCGCTTCATCTTTAGATCTCATGGTCAGGTAGTTCACCCAGGCAACCGCATCGTCCGCTTACATGCACTCGTTGGGTCGCTGGATCTTGATCAGCGGTGAGCTTTAGTGACTTTTCAGCAGCGCGTGCTTCATTCTCGGCAGCGTGAGCGTAGAGATTTTCTCGATCAAGGGTGGAGAATGGTCCACGCCATTTTCTTCGTTATTAGGGTTGTTCTCAGATTTCGGTAAGTAATTGTTTAACAACCGGAAATGATGTAAAAACTTTAGAAACTCATAACTAATTCATTTTAAGCGCTTTTTAGTTAATTCCAATCAGAATAAATTATGTTATCACTTTAGCTTATTATAAAAATGGATTTAAGCATGTTCCAAGTGCGTAAAATTGTATAACTAGGAATAACTTGATTTCGGCCATTTTGATTATTCCGTAAAATAAATAAAACTTTAGAAAATGCATATCTTGCTCGAGTATGTCCAAATGAATGATTCCAACCTTGATAAATTTGTTTATTAACCCAATGTTAATGTAAAAATGATGGTAGGTCCAAGATTGCATGTAAAACCTTGATTAATGAGTTAGTACTTCATTTTTAGCATTTAGAAAATTTCCGGGAAGACTTATAAAATGCACAAAGAATTCTCTGTAAATGCAAAATATATATGATAAATTCTAGAGAGAACCCTACTCACAGTATACTTCAATCAGTAAAATTAGCTTTGAACATATTTATGCTCCCGAAAGTGCATTATGCCAATTTTGCATCTTAGAAAAATCATAACTAAATCACTTTAATCTCCAAATGACCTGGAAATTTTATATGGGTTATTTCAATACCTAGCAGGTAGCTACCAATAAAATTTCAGCTTCAAAATCTTTTCTAGAAAATATTTTTGCTCACATGTTGTTAATTATGGCCTCTAAAATTGTATGTTTAGAGCAATATCTTTTGCACCATCAAACTAAATTAGGTTTTTCCAG